>JAUELC010064610.1:0-12356 GCA_031471745.1 Cryptochiton stelleri
GGGTAGTACGGTATTGTACCACCCGGCAAATTGACCAATCAAAACATCGCGAATTTGGTTGACGGATAATAATATTTTATATAGACTTGACTCTCCCGTTATTATTAATTTTACGACCATTTTATTGCGAAATAAATGTCCAAAATCGTTAAATAAAGCCTTCTATACATCCTTAGGCTGGACCCTAAAAGGTGTTGTAATTTTGTGCACCCAGTTGGAGATTTTCAGACGACCATAAACAAAATTCCCCAAAGTCTATTCATGGCGACTTTTTTTCTGAAGTACAACAAACATTTCTCTTTCCAAAAAAAAAGAAAAGCGCTTTTGTTTCTTATTTCTTCCACAGCTCAGACGTTCTCCCGGCAGACTAATTAAGGTCATGATAATAACATTCTCCGGCATAATTGTCCCTCTACCAAAAACTATGACCGTTTGATATCACGTCCGTTTCCCTGGATAAGTTCTACTTAAAACGCCCTGTGGCTAATGGCAGCATGTTCCGAGCGAACTCATACTGTCTTTAATTAGCACTGGATGAATTCACTAGAGAAGTTCACTGGAGGAATTTTTTTCCAACAGAATAAAACACTTCTCATTTTATTGTTGTGTCAGTATGGCCATTTACTGTTTGTGTGCACCGCCGTCATATAAGTAAAGTAGCATTGAGTACGACGTTAAAAAAACAATCAACGAATTAATCAATCATCTACTTAAGACTGTCCAAAAAAGACAGTTATTTTGGTTCTGCCTAACAGTTCAGAGTGTCGGAGTATAAGAATGGTAGAGACGATGTCAGTAGACCTATAGTGTGACTGGGCCGGCTGCTTCAGTCAGGCAGTTGTAGGCATGGGCTTGTTACTGTCTCTAGGACACACCACCGTCTCATGAGTGAAATACATTAAGTACGACGTTATAATTCAAGCAAATGATGTATCTAAATGTGTAGCCAGACTCCGATTTGGGGCGGGACAATCATATATTGGGGGAGGGCAGGGAAAGTTTTGTTTGGCCAATTAAAGCATAATGGTTTATTGAAATTGGAGGAGATGGGGAGGGGGTAAATGTCCTTGAACTTTGATATCTATAGGAAGTCGTGAATCTATACTCGGATTTGGCAAAGGGGGAGGTCAAGGACGAATATGGAGAGATGGCTTAAGGTATCCTCCTTGTCAGCTATAAATTGGTTTTGGTAATTTATTGATTATCTATCCCTTTTTTTCAGTGTCAGATCTTTTTGACCGTGATGATCCTTCAGGTACCGGAGATTGGGAAGTGAAATCCTATGTAAGTAATGACTTACTCCCGCCAGTTTTGTTCAATTATATATAGGCTTAGCATATTTTCTGACGGAAATGAAAGAAACAATACATATATTCCCACAATAAGGTCTGATTTAGACACCCCAAACCCCCCAAAACAGGCACAATAATTGTATTTTGAATTTAAAGTTTTATCTATTTGCGCTCGCTCGCATTACTACAAAGCACTGACTATGAATCGCCTCCATATAAGCAAACTATCCTTGATTCCAACTACACCAAGCAACTAAATAATAATAAAGAATAGTGGCGTTTGATATACTACGATATTTGATAAACTTAAAAACAACGAAACAATAACGAAAAATGCATATCCTCTTTCCGGTTAAATTGCAACCAGAATGTTCTTAAACTTGCTTATTATTCACAACTTTGTATTATTATTTTGTTAGGAGACTGGTCCTGCTTGGAAAGCTGGTCGTTTTATTTACTGGTATGCTAACAGTCAGAATTACGGATTAACTTCCGAGTACTTGGAGATTGGACCCCGTTTTGGATTGAGATGCATGAATGCTGACCAACCAGATAACACATGCCGAGATTACGAGGTTCGGTTCAAATGTCCTGGTTTTATATCGAAAAAGACCATATCCAAGGCTTTACCCCTCGCCGGAGAGGTTAAATACGAGGCGGTCGGAAAAGTGTAGGCTAAATTTGCCACAAACAAGTCATAAAGATAAAGACGACTTAAAATACCACATGGCGAATATTTCTGTTACAAAAATACCTTGATCAGTCTTACCGTAATGTATGGCACTCCGGGAATACTGATACAGGGACAAATACCACGAAACTCAACTCCGGGCCCACTTGATAACTTAAATAGTTAATCCGTACAGTTTCAAAAGGAATAAATAGTTAACACATAGCTCTATTTTCAAAAAAATTAAATACAGCCTGGATCTACTTGCTTTCATAGCCCTTTTTATTATTCACACACCGACTATCGGTACGGTACAAGAATGTTTCGTTATATTATTGTTTAAAAAATTGATTGTAAAAGGATAGCCAAATGATGACATACTCAATGAATGTTATTAGTTGTCATCTGTTCAAGTAAAGTTTATGATTATAAATATGCATACCAACATGAGGAATTAATAGTATGCCTTCGGCAGATTCTGTGTCCCCGACAGATATTTTGGTTTGATTACCATATTCTTTTAGCCACCGTTGGGTGAAATAATAATTTCCAAGCCATAAGAAAATAACTTAATAACTCATCAATTATTGTTTTATGTGTTTCATCATTTTGACCTGCTTCAACGATTGTGTATATGTTTAATCTAGGTATACAACAAATTGACTGTTTTGATTGTCAAACGACTGAGACATAAATTATGCAATAAATGTCAGATGAAATTTGTTTACAAAATTTAATTAACGGGAAATAACCATTGAGATTAATGTTCATAAATCACAATGTATAAAAGTTACTTTATATATCTTACTTCATTTTGTCAAAGTTTTATGTTTCTTGAAGCTAGATTGTTTGTTTGATTGTGGTTTTACACCTATCTGTTATTTTTACTTTGTTATCAAGAGTCAACAAGGTATTTGTTGTAAATAAAGATATTTAGCCTCACGTCTTATTTTAATCGTGAAGTCATGACCCGAATGACATGGAAAAATGGATCCCTAAGACATCACACAACTCTTCAGCCAGTCACATCATACTTACACCAGGGACGACACTTCACCCAGTCACATTATACCGACATCAGACATGACACCTCACCCAGTCTCATGATAATGAAATCATACACGACACCTCACACTGGCACATTACACTGCACCAGAAACGAACCCTCAACCAGTCGCATTATACTGACACCAAAAACGACACCTCACCAGTCACATAATACTGACACCAGAGACGAACCCTCACCCATTCACATTATACAAACGGCCCCATACCAGTCGCATTATACTGACACCAGAAACGACACATCAACAGTCACATTATACTGATACCAGACACGACACCTCACCATTCATAATGTTGACACCAGACACCTAACCTCACTCAGTCACAGTATACTGACACCAGACACGACACCTAATCAAGTCACACTATACTGACACCGGACACGACACATCACCCAGTCCCATAATACTGACACCCGACCTGACACCTCCCTCAGTCACATTATACAGACGGCACCACACCAGTCACATTATACTGACACCTGACACGACACCTCACCAGTCATAATTTTTACACCAGACACCTAACCTCACCCAGTCACAGTATACTGACACCAGACACGACACCTTATCAAGTCACATTATACTGACACCGGACACGACACCTTAACCCGGCCCCATAACACTGACACCCAACCTGACACAACACCCCACCCGTGCATATTATACGGACACCAGACACGACAGCTAACCCAGTCACAAAATATGGACATCAGTCACGACAACTCAGCCATGCGCATTTTACTGACACCAAACACGACACCTCACCAAGTCACATACGACACCAGGCACCAGACAGGATACCCCATCCAGTCACATTATACTAAGACCAGACTCGACACTTCACCCAGTCACATTATACTGACACCAAACACGGCATCTCACCCGAGCACATTATACTGACTCCTAACATGACACTTCACCAAGTCACATACGACACCAGGCACCAGACAGGTTACCCTACCCAATCCCATTATACTTATACAAGACACGTCACCACCCAGTCATATTATACTGACATCAGACATGACACCTCAACCAGTTTCATGATAATGACACCATACACGACACCTCACACTGGCACATTACACTGCACCAGAGACGAACCCTCAACCAGTCGCATTATACTGACACCAAAAACGATACCTCACCAGTCACATTATACTGACACCAAAAACGACACCTCACCAGTCACATTTTACTGATACCAGACACGACACCTCACCCAGTCACATTATACAGACGGCACCATACCAGTCACATTACACTGACATCAGATACGACACCTCACCAGTCACATTATACTGACATCAGACACGACACCTCACCCAGTGACATTATACAAACGACACCATACCAGTCGCATTATACTGACACCAGAAATGACCCCACACCAGTCTAATTATACTACACAACACCTCACCAGTCATTTAATTTTGACACCAGACACGACACCTCAACCAGTCACATTATACTGACATCAGACATGGCAGGTTCACTAATCAACCGTTGTGTTTTGAAGATTCAGTAAACTGAAGGTTCAATTTTACGCGGGTTCGCTTTTCTGAAGTTTCGCGATTTCGAATTGCGCGTATCACGAGATACTGTCTAGCTAGCCTATGCAATTTTCTTTATAAATTTGCGACAACTAATGATTAATGCGTGCAATGTAAAGTGCTCAAAATATATCCAGTAACCCCGAGATTTCCGTGTCCTTGAAGACTTTCTTTCTTGGTTAACGTCGGTGGAGAACATGAAAAGCAAATACAATTCGTTAATGAAACCCATTTAGGTTTATATTAAGAATTAAAAAAGAACTATTACTAAAACTATATATTAAACACAAACTGAATCAGAACCAAACTATAGGCCTATAGAAATTATAATAAACTTATAATAAAATATAGGATACTTAAAATGATGTGATTCTACATATAATTTCCAATATACAATATCAGAATGACGTACGTTTGGAGGCCTGGACTTGTTACTGTCTCTAGGACACACCACCGTCTCATGAGAGAAATACATTAAGTACGACGTTATAATTCAAGCAAATGATGTATCTAAATGTGTAGCCCGACTCCGATTTGTGGCGGGACAATCACACATTGGGGGGACGGCAGGGAAAGTTTCCTTTAGGCAAAGCATGATGGTTCATACACTGCCTTACTTTTTTCTTCAGTTTTCTGTTTAGGCCTACAATTAAAAGGGTTAGGGTTAGGGTAAGGGTTGATGTTGATGAAAATGTCAAAACAATGCAGGTGAGTAAACGTTATAGGCCTCTGGCGAACGGACAACTTCGGCTATTTCCGGACGATTTTCCGTATCTGCATAAATTATTTTCCAAATAATGAGGCAAGCACGGATTCGACAAACGCACCTCTGTTTGATGTCTACTGGAAGTCGTGAATCTATACTCGCATACGGGGGGGGGGATGTCACACATTTGGTTAAGGACAGGGAAAGGCTTCCTTGGGCGTTCCACTAGAGCGAATCATGCTGGTTCATGGAATTGGCGAAAGGGAAGGTCAAGGGCGAATATGGAGAGATTCCCCACTCCCGGTAGCTAAGGGCCTGGCTAAAGGTATCCCCCTTGTCAGATATAAATAGGTTTTGGTAATTTATTTATTATATTTCCCTTTTTTTCAGTGTCAATTCTTTTTGACCGCGATAATCCTTCAGGTACCGGAGATTGGGAAGTGAAAAGTTTGGTAAGTATTGGTTTACTCACGCCAGTATTGTTCAATTATAGAAAGCATATTTCCTGACGAAAATGAAAGAAGCAATAAATGCACTCACACAATAAGGTCGAATTTAGAGACCCAAAACCCCCCAAAACAGGCATAATAATTGTATTTTGAATTTAAAGTTTTATCTATTTGCGCTCGCTCGCATTACTGCAAAGCACTGACAATGAGTCGCCTCCATATAAGCAAACTATCCTTGATTCCAACTACACCAAGCAACTAAATAATAATAAAGAATAGTGGCGTTTGATATACTACGATATTTGATAAACTTAAAAACAACGAAACAATAACGAAAAATGCATATCCTCTTTCCGGTTAAATTGCAACCAGAATGTTCTTAAACTTGCTTATTATTCACAACTTTGTATTATTATTTTGTTAGGAGACTGGTCCTGCTTGGAAAGCTGGTCGTTTTATTTACTGGTATGCTAACAGTCAGAATTACGGATTAACTTCCGAGTACTTGGAGATTGGACCCCGTTTTGGATTGAGATGCATGAATGCTGACCAACCAGATAACACATGCCGAGATTACGAGGTTCGGTTCAAATGTCCTGGTTTTATATCGAAAAAGACCATATCCAAGGCTTTACCCCTCGCCGGAGAGGTTAAATACGAGGCGGTCGGAAAAGTGTAGGCTAAATTTGCCACAAACAAGTCATAAAGATAAAGACGACTTAAAATACCACATGGCGAATATTTCTGTTACAAAAATACCTTGATCAGTCTTACCGTAATGTATGGCACTCCGGGAATACTGATACAGGGACAAATACCACGAAACTCAACTCCGGGCCCACTTGATAACTTAAATAGTTAATCCGTACAGTTTCAAAAGGAATAAATAGTTAACACATAGCTCTATTTTCAAAAAAATTAAATACAGCCTGGATCTACTTGCTTTCATAGCCCTTTTTATTATTCACACACCGACTATCGGTACGGTACAAGAATGTTTCGTTATATTATTGTTTAAAAAATTGATTGTAAAAGGATAGCCAAATGATGACATACTCAATGAATGTTATTAGTTGTCATCTGTTCAAGTAAAGTTTATGATTATAAATATGCATACCAACATGAGGAATTAATAGTATGCCTTCGGCAGATTCTGTGTCCCCGACAGATATTTTGGTTTGATTACCATATTCTTTTAGCCACCGTTGGGTGAAATAATAATTTCCAAGCCATAAGAAAATAACTTAATAACTCATCAATTATTGTTTTATGTGTTTCATCATTTTGACCTGCTTCAACGATTGTGTATATGTTTAATCTAGGTATACAACAAATTGACTGTTTTGATTGTCAAACGACTGAGACATAAATTATGCAATAAATGTCAGATGAAATTTGTTTACAAAATTTAATTAACGGGAAATAACCATTGAGATTAATGTTCATAAATCACAATGTATAAAAGTTACTTTATATATCTTACTTCATTTTGTCAAAGTTTTATGTTTCTTGAAGCTAGATTGTTTGTTTGATTGGGGTTTTACGCCTATCTGTTATTTTGACTTTGTTTGTTATCAAGAGTCAACGAGGTTATTTGTTGTAAACAAAGATATTTAGCCTCACGTCTTATTTTAACCGTGAAGTCATGACCCGAATGACATGGGAATATGGATCCCTAAGACATCACACAACTCTTCAGCCAGTCAAATCATACTGATATCAGACATGACACCTCACCCATTCTCATCATAATGACACCAGACACGACACCTCACCCGGGCTCATTATAATGACACTAGAGACGAACCCTCACCAGTCACATTATACTGACAGCAGACAAGACACCTCATCTAGTCACATTATACTGACACCAGACACGACACCTCACCCAGTCATAGTATACTGAAATCAGACATGGCACCTTTCCAATTAAACTTATACTGACACCAGGTACGACACCTCACCCAGGCACATTATACTGACACCAGACACACCTCACCAGTCATATAAGTTTGACACCAGACACGACACCTCACCTAATCACAGTATACTGACATCAGACATGGCACCTCACCAAGTCAAATTATACTGAAACCAGACAATTTTAACACCAGACCTCATTCAGTCACAGTATACTGACATCAGACATGGCACCCCACCCAGACACATTATACTGACACGACATCTCACCAAGTCACATACTGACGCCCGACCCGACACCCCACCCGTGCATATTACACGGACACCAGACACGACACCTAACCCAGTCACATAATATTGATACCAGACACAACTCACCCATGCGCATTATACTGACACCTCACCAAGTCACAAACGACACCAGGCACCAGACAGGATACCCCACCCAGTCACATTATACTTAAACCAGACACGACACCTCACCCAGTCACATTATACTGACACCAGAGACGACATCTTACTCGGGCACATTATACTGACATCAGAGACGAACCCTCACCCAGTCACATTATACTGACACCAGACACGACACCTCACTCAGTCACATTATACAGACATCAACCAGGGCTTCTTACCCAGTCACATTATACCGACACCAGAGATGAACCCTCACCCAGTCCCATTATACTCACACCATACACGACTCCTCACCCAGTCACATAATACTGAAATGAGACATGGTACCTTACCCAGTCACATTCTTCTGACAACAGACACGACATCTCACCAAGTCACTTTATACTGACATCACACATGACGCCGCATGGAGTTATTTATACTGACACCATGCATGACACCATTCCATGTCATATTAGACTGACCCCAGACACGATACCCCTCCCAGTCACATTATACTGACCCCAGACACGATAGCCCACCCAGTCACATATTGACTACAGATACGATACCAGTCACATATAACTGACACTGGGACCGGAAATATATGTACAAACAGTGAAAGAAACACCGCATAGAGTAACGTATCACAAATCTTTTTTATGAAATATTTCAACTTAATTGATTGGTGTTAAACTCCGTAGTCATGGGTATTTCACTTAAATGACTAGCGAGAGAGCCTAGTCTACATATGAATAAGTGTCAAGCAACTCAAAGCATAACATAGAACACTCATTTCACTAATCTGAATTAAACTGAACTTTACTGCTGGTCAGAAAAAGAGTGCCTTGTGTATGAGCCGCGTACAATATATATCCCATAACAGGAAAAAGCAATCGATAAAAGTACAAGCAAAAGAAACAGGAGGAATTACTCGATAACAATAAAAAAAATAGAAATGTACGGAAATCGAAACGCGACATTTCGCGACAATGACGGCCATGTACTCCAACAGTAATAAGCCACACCAACACAAACCATTAAATGTGAAGTGTTTTGCTCTGTTGGAATATGTTCCTATGTTGTAATGCTTGGCATAAATCAATCCTATGTTGTAATGGTTGGCATAAATCAATCCTATCTTGGAATGCTTGGTATAAATCATTCCTATCTTGGAATGCTTGGTATAAATCATTCCTATGTTGGAATGGTTGTCAGAAATCATTCCTATGTTGGAATGGTTGGTATAAATCATTCCTATGTTGGAATGCTTGGTATAAATCATTCCTATGTTGGAATGCTTAGTATAAATCATTCCACTGTTGGAATGGTTGGTATTAATCATTCCTATGTTGGAATGGTTGGCATAAATCAATGCTATGTTATAATGGTTCGCAGAAATCATTCCTATGTTGGAATGGTTAGCATAAATCATTTCTTTCTTGGAATGCTTGGTATAAATCATTCCTATGTTGGAATGGTTGGCATAAATCATTGCTATGTTATAATGGTTCGCAGAAATCATTCCTATGTCGGAATGGTTGGCATAAATTATTCCTTTGTTGGAATGGTTGGCATACTGACACCGGGCATGACACCGCTCCATGTCATTATACTGACTCTAGACACGATACCTCTTCCAGTCACATTATACTGACCCCAGATAAGATATCCGACCCAGTCACCTAGTGACCCCAGACACGATACCCCACCCAGTCACATTGTACTGACACTGGGGCCGGAAATATATTTACAAAACAGTGACAGCAACCCCGCATAGATTAAAGTATCAAAAAATTTTATTATGAAATATTTCAACTTAATGGATTGATTGATTGATTGGTGTTAAACGCCGTACTCTAGGGTATTTCACTTATATGACGGCAGTGAACTCCAACAGTAATAAGCCACACTAACAGCATGATTATGCTCAGAACATGCTGTCCTTAACCAGAGGGTTATTTCAACTTAAATAGAAGACATACGAAGTCAACCGGAAAAAGTGTTTAGTATAGGACAATTAACATATTCCAAAATAATTTTTTTTAAATTTCGTATTTTTATTGACTATTTTTTACCTTTTTAGAAATATGACGCGTCTTTTGTAGTTCAGTACCGGCATATAAAAAAAAACAATTATATGATATTTTAAAATCATAAGCATTTGTCAGTCTTTTCGTGGTTATAAGATCGGTCATGGTTAAAGGGACAGATATCTTAGTTTCGTATGAATGAAATCGCTGTCGCTCTTTGGATAAAAAATACAGAAAAAGTTAAACCAAACAAAACCAGTCTAGTATTAAGTATTACAACTAGGCATAAATCTTTCCTTTGTTGGAATGGTTAAAATAAATCATTCCTTTGTTTGAATGGTTGGCATAAATCATTCCTATGTTGTAGTGGTTGGCATAAATCATCCCTATGTTATAATGGTTGCCTATAATGAATCCTTTGCTGGAATGGTTGGCATAAATCAATCCTATTTTGGAATGGTTGGCATACATCATTCCTATTTTGGAATGGTTGGCATGAATCATTCTTTATTGGAATGGTTGGCATATATCATTCCTTTGTTGGAATGGTTGGCATAAATCAGTCCTGTGTTGTAATGGGTGTCATAAATAATTCGTATGTTGTACTGGTTGCCATAACTCACTCCAATCTTGGCATGATTGGCATAAATCATTCCTATGTTGTATTGTTTGACATAAATCATTCCTTTGTTGTAATGGTTGGCATAAATCAATCCTGTGTTGGAATGGTTGGTATAAGTCATTCCTATGTTGTAATGATTGGCATAAATCATTCGTTTGCTGGAATGGTTGGTATAAATCAATCATATTTTGGAATGGTTGGCCTAAATCATTCCTATGTTGGAATGGTTGGCATAAATAATTCGTATGTTGTATTGGTTGATATAAATCATTCCTTTGTTGTAATTGTTGGCATAAATCAATCCTGTGTTGGAATGGTTGGTATAAGTCATTCCTATGTTTTAATTATTGGCATAAATCATTCGTTTGCTGGAATGGTTGGTATAAAACATTCCTGTGTTGTAATAATTGGCATAAATCATTCCTATGATGGAAGGGTTGGCATAAATTATTTCTATGTTAGAATGGTTGGCATAAATCATTCCTATGTTAGAATGGTTGGCATAAATCATTCCTATGATGGAAGTGTTGGCATAAATCATTTCTAAGTTTAGAGTTTTCCTCTACGCATGACATTTTATAGAGGGAGGACTCGAATAGTAACACGTAATATATGATTATCGGTGTGATGTATGATGCTCGGAATTTGTTCAGACGAGAATTGTTCATGTACATACTTCTATTGTAACTGTGTAGTAGCGTCTTGTACTAGAATGTCCTGTTTTCTGTCAATTGTGTGTTGCCATTATGGGCAAGTGGTTTCTTTCAGCCATAGGCATTAAGCCAAATAATCCTGAGTACAGTTTAAAACTGAGTAAGAACCGGGGAACCCCATGGCCTTCCGCTGGTTGCTGGCAAACCAACTCACATATAGTCTCGCGTGAACCAGACCCTTTAGCGTTAACTTACGACCCGCTACTAGGGTCTGGTAACATAACATACAAAATTTTGCAAAAAAAAAAAAAATTATGGCCACCAGCGTTTCGAGCTATCGTTGAACTGGTGTTCTGATAAGCTCTTTTGTTGGAAAAATTAATTAATTTGCATTTAGACAGATAGGTTTTGGATTCGATTTAAAGTTTGAACTTTTTTTTAAAAAAAAGAGCTTATCAGAACACCAGATCAACGAGGCGGCCATGATGTTTTTGCAAAATTGTGAATGTTATGTTACCAGACTCTAGTAGGGGGTCGCAACGCTGAAGGGCTGGTTCACGCGAGACTAGCTCGCATACAGTACTCAAGATTAAAACGCGTTACCTCCTCAGTCGAGTGAGATGGGTCGCCCAATAGCGTACACTCTTGACAATTAAGCCACAGAAAGTTAAAAAGAAATGATTTGTGAAAGTCGACAGTAAGACTTAACAAAAATAAATTAAATTTATACCAACAGCAGTAATCAAACCCGCGGCTTCAACGGTGAGAGGGTGTGTTTTTTGTAGAAGTTTTCATTCTAGACCGCTCCGCCCCGAAATTTTTGGGATAGTTTTACTTTAAAAATACACCAATAATAAATATAAATTGAAAATTCGACCTTATGTAATACAAATTTTACTCAAGAAGGTACACAGGTCAACCCCCCCAAAAAACATTATGATCATCAAGAGGCGTTTCGGACAAGAGAGCCCCCAGCCCAACAAACATAAACCATG
>JAUELC010064720.1:0-12354 GCA_031471745.1 Cryptochiton stelleri
GGGTTGATCATAACTTTAGGTGGCAATCGCTGGTACAGGGGATGATCATGATTTTAGGTGGCAATCGCTGGTTCAGGCGTTGATCATAACTTTAGGTGGCAATCGCTGGTACAGGGGCTGATCATGATTTTAGGTGGCAATCGCTGGTACAGGGGCTGATCATGATTTTAGGTGACAATCTCTGGTACAGAGGTTAATCATCATTTTAGGTGGCAATCACTGGTACATGGGCTGATCATGATTTTAGGTGGCAATCGCTGGTACAGGGGTTGATCATGATTTTAGGTGGCAATCTCTGGTACAGAGGTTGATCATCATTTTAGGTGGCAATCGCTGGTACAGGGGCTGATCATGATTTTAGGTGGCAATCTCTGGTACAGGGGTTGATCATAACTTTAGGTGGCAATCGCTGGTACAGGGGTTGATCATAACTTTAGGTGGCAATCGCTGGTACAGAGGTTGATCATAAATTTAGGTGGCAATCTCTGGTACAGGGGTTGATCATAACTTTAGGTGGCAATCGCTGGTACAGAGGTTGATCATAAATTTAGGTGGCAATCGCTGGTACAGGGGTTGATCATAACTTTAGGTGGTAATCTCTGGTACAGGGGCTGATCATCATTTTAGGTGGCAATCGCTGGTACATGGGTTGATCATAACTTTAGGTGGCAATCGCTGGTACAGGGGATGATCATGATTTTAGGTGGCAATCGCTGGTTCAGGGGTTGATCATAACTTTAGGTGGCAATCGCTGGTACAGGGGCTGATCATGATTTTAGGTGACAATCTCTGGTACAGAGGTTGATCATCATTTTAGGTGGCAATCGCTGGTACAGGTGTTGATCATGGTTTTAGGTGACAATCTCTGGTACAGAGGTTGATCATCATTTTAGGTTGCAATCGCTGGTACAGGGTTTGATCATAACTTTATGTGGCAATCTCTGGTACAGGGGTTGATCATAACTTTAGGTGGCAATCGCGGGTACAGGGGTTGATTGTTAGGTGGCAATCGCTGGTTTAGGGGTTGATCATGATTTTAGGTGGCAATCGCTGGTACAGGGGTTGATCATAACTTTAGGTGACAATCTCTGGAACAGTGGTTGCTCATATTTTTAAAAGGTAATTTCTGATTTTGCTTCATTAGCCATTAAGTTCGACCTTATATTACTTGACGTAAAACAATTTTTCAGGTTTGCTCACGGATATAATCTCCAATCTTTTTTATTTCTACAGAGGAATAAGTTTACCGTAGGGAAACATTTTCTCTTGAAAATTAACATCCAGATATCCTGTTATTTGGTTGGCTAGACGCGACAAACGGTAACACAGATGTTATAGGTATATTGCAATTTAAGCTATGAAATAAGCCAATGTCCCATATCTAAATTGTCCACTTTGTGCACACAAACTAATTATTATAGTACATCTCTTCACTCAAGAATGTTTCGATATTTGTGGTCGACAATGCCAAGTTCCGACATGAAGATTTAGTTGAATGAATTAGACAGTTAGAACTGTCAGTATCGACAAACATATCTTATTGATAAAATAAGTAAAGCCTTTTAGTATCGGTAAATCTCAGCCACGTCGCAAAGGAATCTGGGTTAAGTTCGTTATCATGGTTTACTATAGATTAACCCCTTTATTTTGTTGCTCACTTGTGTGTATATGGGTTAAATCTATCGACTAAGTGAACGAATCAAGAAGAAGCGATGGTACAAAGTGGACGATTTTTAAATTGGTGCCGAATTTATTTCTCGTTTTGGAATAATGATAAACTAACCTATATGATATATAAATATTGTAAAATGTTCACGCTACAGCGTAGCTAAAATACCGCTGAATGTGGCGTAAAACACTAATCCATCAATCAAATTGGTACCGAAATATTATAAGTAGGTCACGACGATGTTTGTGTCTGCATTGGTTACTTCAGTCTCGTTGAAACCCAAGCAATAGCAAATATATTTGTTATTCACTTTTATACCACACATAGCAAGGACATGTTTGACGAACCGATGTTGCCATCAATAACCTTAAATCATTGTCTGTGTTTTAGATAGTTAATTCCTCAGCAGTTAAGTTCTAAATATCTAATTCACAGTTTTCATTGTTTCCTAGGCTGCGATACTAACGTGCTCATACTAATTGGAGATATTATTAATATGAATAACTCGGGTGAATGAATGACAAAAGAGTTACTGATGCACCCAATAACCTCTCGTGTTGTCCATTCACCCGAGTTATTCATGCTAATAGTATCAACAATTAGTATGACCAGGTGAGTGTCTAACTTAGAAGCAAGGAAATTACCTAGTTTCTACAGACAAAGTGTACATTTTACCATAATTTCGCAACAAAAATGCACGTCCTTTTTAGTTTAAAAAAAAATATATGTACGTCGTACTTTTGCTTGCTTGGTTGATGTTTTTTAACGCAGTAAGGTTCTGCACCGTTTGGTATAGTGTAGTGGGCTTGAGTGTACATATCCTATCATATCTCAGACAGAGCGCAAGGACAATTCCGACCAATGTGACTTTAAACACTTATCAGCCTATCAACCAATGAATCTGAGTGGTAGTGACGTGTTAGGTTCAATATGTTCACATACAGTTGGACCCACTTAGGGGTTGTGATAAAGCGCAATTTGCTAAAGCCTTTCAAATACTTTAAAATGGCTGCCTCCCTGGTGTGAGACCATTAATCAATTATCTGAGACAATTTCAGTATCGCTGAATGTCACATGTAGTTAAAACTCGCTTCTTCACCCACAATTAGCATGCATGCAATGTTTCAACCTCTGAGATTATTCGGGTAGTGACAAGGCTTAACAATTTGATTCTTTGATGAAAACAGTACTTAAAAAAACATATGACTTCGTGCGTAAACAATAAACGCATTAGTTATAATTTTTATATTTTAAATCCATCAATCAATCTTCATCTATACACATGTCAGCAAATATCAATTATGCCATATCCTTCATATGCAGATATTCAGAGGGCTATGGGAAGTATAAACCTTTTCACGGGAGGGAACCTTTGATGAATCGTCCCGCGAAATTAGTCGTTAGTGGTTAGTCATTTTTGTTCTATTTAAGCGATATGGATGAATCCCCATATATAATGTACAATACTGCCATGGTCTACCTTCCCCTTAAACGCCGGATCTTCCCCACATCTTCCCAGGAAGATGTGGGGATCGTCCTAGGAAGTTCCGCACATATTTCCATATCATATCAACATCTTCCCAGGAACTAACTGCATTGTTCCCAGAAAGATGTTGGAGTCGTTCAAACACGTTCCTGCGATCTTCCCAGGCAGATAAGGGAAGCTTAACCGTGGCTGTACTGTACAAAGACTCCGTCGCTTAATCTGTAACATAGTGTCACCAACTTGTTCTCCCATAGCACAAATTAAAGTTGACACGTGTAGTACAAATCCCATGACTAAAGAAAAGCAACGAAATATATATATCAGTTATTGGAAAAAATCATTAAAATAAAAACTAAATTCAGCCTCCTTGTATCGCAGTCATTTGTCATCCGCTTTATTTTCAAGGAATAATGGCAAAACGCGTATTTTGGTAGTAATGGCGGATAGTAAGTAGTCTTCCTCATGAGTATTGGCAGCAGAGACCCATTGTTTGCTAACCATGCAGGCGGTTGTAGTGTTATAAAAAGTCAGCCATAGTTCACAGCCGTTTCTCGGTGGCATAATCCAGTTCATATTTGGATAGCAGAAATATTTAAACTGTCTTGTTACCCTCTTTCCGTAACATCAATAAATTACGTTAGTTTCTGGGTATAAACCCTTATTTAGAATCAATGAAAGCTAAATTGTTCCAGCAAAGCCGGGTTGGGTTTTCTTACATGCTTTACCCGGGTTGCTAAAACTTTACCGTATTTTATTTAAATAAACTATAGTCTGCTGGTTAAATCATCAATGAAAGGAAATGGTAGAAGACGTGTGTTTTAGGTTAACCCTTACATCAGTTCCAGACATGTTTTATTCATCCATATCGGATACCGTGTATAATCAATAAGCAGCGAGAGGGGATTTTAGGAGACCATTTGCGATGTGTTTAGTATGAAGTGACTTCAACCGATGTCTTGTACAAAGAGCAACCTCTTTCAAAGCCGTTTCAACACCGTATGGACTATTTACAACTGACACTTGATTTGTGTCTTTGTTTGGTGTTTTACGCCGTACTTAAAGTTAATGCCACGCATATGACAGCGTGCGAGCGGTGAAAGAAACCACTCTCGCTCGACACTTGGAACACGCAATGATTTGAAAGACATACGACAATCAAAGGACGTATTTCTTGGTACAATAAGACATAGTGTGGAATTTTGAGTGCAAGACACTGCTGATAACTCAAATTCCTGTTGCATACCGCCCTCTTACCTCGAGGAGCACCACATGTGGCAATCCATACCTCCTGTTAACCACGCGCCAGAACAACATGTTTACCCATACCTCCCATTTACCACCGGTCAGAGCACCATGGCAACCCATACCTCCCGTTAACCACCCGCCAGTCGACATTACCATGGCAACTCATGCCTCCCGTTACTAACCGCCAGCCGGCATTTGAGACAGAAGGGACCATTCTCATTTATCTCATACAACTCTACTATCAAGGGAATGCCCGTTTGTAGTTAACACATTCTTTTTGTCGAACCTAGCACGTAACCCTGGACGCCTTGCGAGTAATTGTTCTACAGCTATTTTTATTTTTTTGGTCAGAAACCTACCTTGAAATACAACTAGCCCATGAATAATTCATCTTTAAGACAAACCAAATGTCGCTCAATTCCATTTGTGATTTAACCGTTATTTAATCAACACTTACCACCTTATACGTCTCATGTTGAAGATGCTTACAACAGCTTTGTGAAAGTATTATGCCTACCGAAAGCGAATCTTTAAAAGAGGAACAAATTGTTTTTTTTAAATAAGTCTAAACAAATCGAGGTTTCTCAGAAATAGTTATCATTTAGCACAATAATCGTCTTTATTTTTTATTCACTTATTGGACTTGGAATAGACACATGCAATATGGAAACAATACTTAATCTCGTCTATTCTCATCAATACAAAACAACTGAACATCCAACATATTTTTCTCAAGGGATAAGGTGATTTATTCGACATTTTAACGCACAGGAGCTTAATCAGCAATGCAAATTCTGTGAAATCGTGGAAATAAGAGTGACAAATTTGATCCTCTTCAGATTTATTGTGTCACTATAGAAAAATACAGTGCGAAAAGCCATCGATTGTGTAGAAGTCCGATCCGCTACAACCGGAGAATAATCGGCTTAACAGTCTGGTGAGATGCTTAAATCCTTTCTGATGAGCTGACAAGAAAGACGAAACCCCAAGCGATCCTACACATGTGAGCTGATATAAAGCACTTACAAATATATTACTTTCCAGAGAATTGTCTGCGGAGTTAAAGGGATTTGACGAACACTTCCATCCATAATCTGCAATTCAATATGGTAACTCTGGTGCTAAAATCAGCTAAAATAACATTAATGATTTGGACACTCCCGATATTTAACATGCTTTATCTGAAAATACTTTAAACACATTGTGCTAATTGACAAGGGTTTGTGTGACATATCTCAAGTTTTAAAGAAGAACAACCCTCCAGGAACCAACGCTTGATTTAGGCTTTTAAAAGAATTGGACAAAGCTACGGAATTCATTAATAATTGATGACACAGACAGCTTTGTTTTCGTGCCGCGAAACATTTTGAGAGTTTCCTACATCTTCTTGATTATGATTTAAACGTTTCGTCTTCATGCGTTTGTTAGCCGTGCCTCTTCGCCAAGCCCTGTTTCCATTTCTATTTGGAAATAAGCATAGGGATTATACAACGCAATCTTTGACACCGAAGTTCAATGCAATGCTACACTTGTATAAAGGACATTGACAAATTAATTTCTATCAAATGTGTTAACCTCATTAGTCTCACTTCTGATGGAGACGTTGAAGCAAAACTCTGTGCAGTGAATAATGAAAGTAGAGAAATCTTGGCAGAACTAAAAAAAATTAGGAGCGGCTTTACCAGAGAAATGAGAGTGATTACAAATTCGATAGATTCTATAACTGAAGGTCTGGACGAAATAAGATCACAACAAGAAATACTCAGACTAGATATAGATACACTGATTGAAACGGTTTGTGGTATGAAAATAGTACAAATAGTGGGGACGGCGGAGATCTTGAGAAGTAGACAGACTGAAAGTTTTTAGACGGAAGGACAATGTGGTCTTCCAGTCAGTTGCCGAATCCGAGGATGAAGGTCATCCTACGTGTAAAATATTAGTGCTTGGTTTACCCGGTGATGTGTTCCCTGACAGGGTTTGGTCTTTAAAAGACATTATTCGAGCGCATACACTCGGATGGAAGCAGTCTTGAAAATCTCGTCAACTTATCTGCTAATGCGTATACTGGGATGACAAGATGACCATCTTAAGGGCTAGGGAACAGTTTAAACAGAGGAACTTAGGAATCTCAAACGATCTAACTGCACCCAGAGAAACCGACTACGAGAACTCCGAGACCAATGTAAACACGGCTTTTATTTTCAAAAAGGCAAATTAGTGATAAGAGATAGCCCTCGTGATCAACAACAGCGCGTTAAAAATCCAACAACGTCATTCCCAGAACATTAAAAGATCACAGATCAGTACACAATGGTAATCCCCCGTTTACAGATGTTGCATAATGGCGTGGCCGAAGCCCCTCAAGTGGAGATGTAACTTTTACTTTTTGGAATGTGGAAGGAATTCGTTCGAATCTGTGTGATGATGGTTTCTAGTGCTGTCTATCTAAATGCAGTATTGTGTGTTTGTCAGACATGTGGTCTGATAAGCAAACTTCATATTTCTCTAATTATATGTGTGAGCATGTGTGTTTTACACTACCAGCAACCAGAACACAACGTAGAGGCAGATATTCTGGGGGGAATGTGTGTATTTATACATAGAAATATTTTCAGTTTTGTTTCACTTCTTACTTCTACACCCATAGGACTGTTCTTTAAAATTCAGGGAAGCTTATTTAATTTAAATAACGATGTATTGTTCGCAATAAACTGTCTGTGGCTTTTATCGATTTTAAAAGAGCATTTGATTATGTGACCCGTCAAAAATTGTCTGCGTCTTAGCCGCTAATGGGCTCCCTCGAAACCTGAAAAGTTGCATACACGGTATATACTCTATGGTAAGAACATTTGTTCGCACTTCTAATGGTATAACTGGTTTTACTTTGATTGTCCAATAGGTCTAAAACAAGGCTCTACCTTAAGTCCACTAATTTTGTCAATATTCATTAACGTGCTGAAAGCAGATGTGGTAAATGGAGGGAAAGACGGTATTCAATTGTACCCTGATTTTGTAGACATATTGCTATTACTATTTGCTGATGACGGCATTGTATGCTTTTTCTCATCTAAAGGCTTGCAAAACCAATTGAACACCTTAGAAAAATTATGTGAAAATTCTAACATTAAAGCTAACCGTAAAAAATCAAAAGTGGTTGTTTTTAGAAAAGGAGGAAAACCAAGCAAACCAGACAAATGATATTATCAGAAAGAGAGCATAGAAGTTGTCTCTGAATATAAATACATAGGGTTTCTGTTTTCTAGTAGCTTAAATGTACATGAAATGGCAAAATATCGTGAAGTTGTAGGTAAACGCGCTTTATTTGATGTACTTTAAACAATGTGGACGTTGGGTTCGTATAGTCATAGGACCGATGTTAAAATTGTTGATGTGCAGATAAAACCAGCTGTGTTATATGGGTGTGAACTGTGGGGTTTTCATATGCACGAACAAATAGAACGTGTGCATTATACAGCATGTAAACTATTTTTGAAAACTGGAAAAAGCACACCAAATGTTATCTCACTAAGCGAGTGTGGAAGAGTACCTTAATTTTCAAATGCTGTCCAAAGACGTATTAAATATTGGTTAAGAATTACTTAAATGACACAAGATCGGTACCCAAGAAAGGCATACAATATCCTCTATTATCTAGACTTAAAGGGAAAAATAACTTGGGCGTCTAAGATCAAACTACTGTTATATAATGATGGTTTTGGTTATGTATGGGAAGGACAAGGAGTAGAAAACGAAGGTGTTTTCTTATCTAGTTTACAGCAACGTATAAATGGTGTATGTATGCAGCAAATGCTTGCTGTGCTTAATGCTACGTAGCACCCGTTGTAAAGAGTATTCTGGATATAAACTACTTTAGAAGCTGAACAGTATCTAATGTCAACCACAATTGTTGCTCATGTTAGAGTGGGAACTGCTGGATAAGCTATAGATGCAGGGAGATTTATAGATATTCCCTAAGAACATCGATACTGTAAAATATGTAGCAAAGATGTTATAGAAGACCAGTTTCATTTTTTAATGGCATGTCCTGATTTAGAAAATTTACGTAACAAGTATATACCAAAAAAGTTGACCAATGTACGGAACAGACATAAATTTAATATGCTACTAAGTAATACAAATATAACTGTTTTATCTGGTCTGATAGCTTTTTGTCATAATGCTCTGGTTTATAGAGCTTCTCAAATGGCTAAATAAAGTATATATCCTTATCCCATGCACTGTAATAGATTGTATGTATGCATGTATTCGGGCGTATGGCCTACATACAATAACATATTTATTATTATTAGTCTACTCAGTACACACGTCTGTTCACTGTCACACATTATATATCACTTGCCATGTAGGACAAACTTAACCAATCAATACATTCACCGATAACATGTTTACCGTTTATACAAAGGTATTAAGTACTTGATTTGAATTTGAGGGTTTTATTTAAGTAACCGGTATGGTCAGCCACACGAAAGGAATGGGCTCATCCTCGCATTCTCCTATAGATTGATCCATTGATTGGTGTTCAATGCTGTGCCCAAGGGTATTTCCCTTATATGACGGCGGAGTACTCCAACAGTAAATAGTCACACTGACACAAACCATAAAATTTGAAGTGTTTTGCTCTGTTGGAAAATAAATGTTCCTCAAATTCTCTTATAATTTATCTTACATGTTTTCGTCCATACAACAGAGCTGAACATCAAACAAATTTGTCTGAGGAGAAAGATGATTCATTCGCCCTTTAACACATTGATGCTTAATCCGATATTCAGCACGGATTGTGTTAAATCATGGAAACAAGTTACAAATTTTACACTCTGTAGTTCGAGAAAATAGTCGCCGATTGTGTAAAATTCACCGTCCTCTACGACCGAAGAATAATCGGCTTAAGCCTAATAGTCTGGTGAGATGCTTAAATCATTTCTGATAAGTTGAAAAGAAAGATGAAACCCCCAACAAAAAGCCATCCAACACATGGGAGCTGATATAAAGCGCTTACAAAGAATCGAATGGCCAGAGAATTGTCTGCTGAGTTAAGGTGATTTGATTTAGCGCTTCAAGCCATAATCTGCAATTCAATATGGTTACTCGGGTGCCAAAGTCATGGATGCTCCCTATATTTAAGATGTCCTTTCTGAAAATACCTAATACTCATTATTAAAATTGGGATGTGTAACAAATACCTTCGTTTAAAAAAGGAGAACAATTATCTGAGCACCAAGGCCTCATTCAATTATTTAACGACAAAAGCTATAGAATTCATCTATAATTTGCGTTGACAGTTTTGTTTTCGCACCGTGAACGGTTTGGTAATTTTCTATGTCGTACTTTTTATGGTTTAAGTGTTTCGCTATTTGGCATAAGAATAGCCCTGCCAGTCGCATATAAAAAGCGATGTCTGCTGAATATGACCGCCTTGTTAAACAAAATGATCGTAAGATCTACTTTTAAAGGAGGAGAAAATCTCAAATATAAAGTTAGCATTAAAGGCTAGACTTTATCAAGTAGTTTTAAAAAATAATGTCGTAAGCTTTAAGAAGCGAGAGTAAAATTGGTACGTCAAGAGAATGGTGGATTTTTCATGCCGCACCTTTTTTGTATCCATAACATTAACTGTAATTCAATACATATTCACTAAAATCCTTCATTTTAAGTGTAACAGGTAATATACTATTTTGCGGCATTATTTAATGGATATTTACGCAATACTTATTAATTTGATAGATGTACCACCAATGTGGCACGAAAAATGTCACCATACTTTTGAAGTACTAATTGGCCTCTAACAATATATTGAACGATTTCCACACACTCAGAAGAGCATTGTCTGTGCCCAATCTCTCTACTCAGATTGTAATTTTTATGTTTTCTTCCCCTTTAAGCAGAACTACATCAGAGTGAAAAGGCGTTGAGAAAATATGTTTCAATTCACACAATGATAGCGCATTAGCGTTTTTAATGAAGTTGGTTACTTTCAATAGAAGTTGTGAGACTGCTATTCAATCACCTAACGACGAAATGTTTAAAGCATAAAAATGACGACATAGGATGTTCCCAAACCTTTTTAAGGCAAGAAAACAAAGCTGTGGACATAAAGATTTGTGGCGGGCGGTAGCAGGGAGCTTCATGTTACCTTGAACTCTCAGGGCTAAGGGCAACACGAAGCCGAACTGTTGTAGCGTCCTGTTATGTCCCCTGGTTGTATTGTAGCTTGTCATTGTTTGACGTCGCGTAATGGTAGACCATCATTAGTCCGTAAATGTCAGATTATCCACGCGTCATCAACATATATTTTGTTGTAAGGGATTTTAGCACGAATATTAACAATGTCTGCAGACAAGATGGATATACAAACTAAAGGTTAGTATTGTCAAGTTTATTTTTATTTCATGAGGTAGCATACTATTTTCAGATGGAATTGTTTTATTCCACTCCCCTCGCCGTTGTCGGTTCGCAGCCATAACAACAACAACAACAATGAGTCGCGGTTGTACACAGCTGCTCTACTTAGCACTCCTCGAGACTCAGTGAATGTTTTACCAAGAGAAAAACAATATCTGCGTCTGGATATGTTAGTAAGAAATACTGTCTTGTTTAAACTTATACTTACTTATACTTACTTAAGGTAATTCAAAATCAAATTAACAAAACAAATTTTACAAGAATGCAAAATTTTGTTACATACCGGTACACATTACTTTTGGATTGGGAACACTTACAGGTCTGAATTCAATTGTGAAGATCTGTTGGTGTTTTGTGACAAACATACGAAGTACCGCCACAAATAAATTTGTATCCACTTGTAACGTTTTTAATCAGTCTATGAGTCAGAGCGGGTCAACAGCTGGAGAGCCATTGTCACAATCTTCAAAAAAATACTATGTATCTCGAATCTAATTGTATCTCCGTATTATATCATGTAGGCCTGCTGCTAGCCTATTTCAGGGAAAAGGAGGTCTACTTCAGCCGAAACCACCTTCTCCATCTTGTGTAAAGCAGAGTAGCCATTCCCCATGTGAGGCGCCTAATCCTGTAATTGCGCCTATTCGTGGTTTGCGCCTTATCGTGGAAAAAAAATGAGCCGAATGGTGTAATTGCGCTTAATCGTGCAAAATGTTGCGCCTAATCGTGTAATTGCGCTTATTGTGGACATCTTTTACTCCTAATTGTGTAATGGCGCTTAATCGTGGAAAAGTTTGCGCCTAATCGTGTAAAGGCGCTTAATCGTCGAGAATTTTGCGCCTAATCATGTAATTGCGCTTAATCGTGGAGAGTTAAATAACCTTGTGCATGTGAGTTTTTTCACGGAACGTGTCGAAACACGTCATGCTGTTCCGAACTCGTATAATTTAGAAAAGTTATTGTGAAATACGAATTTATCGTTAGTATAAATAATAAATAAAAATATTGCATAATTTGCACAATCATAATAGCGACAGCGTTAACCCACTCGACGCTTCGTGACTGGGTTATCTCTTTCACCAATCACTCGATAAATATTTATGACATTTAAACTTCACTGTACCAGGAGTAGGGATATATAGTCCTATGTTTCTATGCATTAAATTCATGTTTGAAATATAATTCCCAAACAAGTATATATGGCCCGTCTTAAACATGTCCATTGTCTCTAGCACTACTACAAAGTAAGTCATATGAATATGTAAATGGTATGTTAAGTAGAAGAGATAGAGACCACAGCTATTTGATTTATGTTACATGGACATATTTATTTTAACTTTCTTAAATTTAATTTTGACAAAACGCAGTTTAATTGATACGTCTTAAATAATACTCATTTGTTGTTTGATTTTTTCATTGTAACAAGTAAATGGCATTTCGAATTCAAATCAATTCTTTCAAATAAATCTGTGTAATTTTACCTACGATTAATATTAAAGCCAAGCGTAGATCGACATAAAACTACCTGCAA
>JAUELC010064831.1:0-12353 GCA_031471745.1 Cryptochiton stelleri
TGAGCCTCCGTAGCTCAGTCGGTAGAGTGTTGGGCCTGTAACCCAAAGGTCCCGAGTTCGAATCCCGGTGGAGGCAAAGCAAATTTTTCTCTTTGCCTTTTTCAAATATATATGTCACACATGTCTATGTACCACATGTCTATAAGAAACACATACATGTATTCTGTTTGTATGTCTGCATGTCAGACATGTCTATGTAACGCATGACTGTATGTTACACTTGTTTGTATGTATGCATGTCAGAAATGTCTGTATTTCACATGACTGTATGTGACACATGTCTGTTAGTCACCCGTGACTATGTCACGCATCCCACGCATATCACACATGTTTGTAAGTGACACATGTATTACACATATGTATTATATCACGCATGTCTATGTCGCGCATGCCAAACATGTATGTCTGATGTCTATGTAACACATGTCTGTACGCTACCTATGTTTAAAAGTCACACACGTATGCCTATGTCAAATATGTCTGTTTGTATGTATGAATGTATGTCACACATGTCATACATGTATGTCAAGCATGTCACACATGTATATCTGTCTGTGTGTCACACATGTCTATGTCACGCATATCTATGTGGCACACATGTATGCATGTCTATATGGCCCACATGTCTGTACACCACACATGTATGTTTGTCTGTATAGATAAGACATATGTTGATCTTGGGGTGTCCTGTGTGTGGGAAAAGGGAGGTCATTGTGTGGTGGTGTGGTATAGTAAGGCTGGTGATCACGTGAGTCACATGATAGGTGTAAATAAAGAGTTGATTGGAATTGGTTGGTGGGCGTCAACAACAGCAACACATGAGACCAAGGCTATATGGCCAGGAATGAGGTCACTTGAAGTCTGTATGTCTGTTTGTAAGGTACACATGTCAGTATGTCACACATGTATGTCTGTTTGTTTGTCACACATGGGTGTATGTCACAGATGTTTATATGTCACATATGTTGCACATGTATGTACGTCACACATGAATGTCATACGTGTCTGAATATGTTACACATGTATGTATGTCTTATGTCACACATGTCTGTATGTCACACAAACTAGATGTTCGTATGTCACACGTGTTATGTCACACATGTATGTTTGTCTGTTTGTATCTCGCACATGTCTGTATATCACAACTGTCTGCATACCTACTTGTGTGTCACACATGTAAGTCACCCTTGACGGTATTTCACACATGTCTGTATGTCACATGACACACATGCGGGTATATAACATATGTATTTCACACATGTCTGTATGTTACACATGTCTGTATGTCACATATAACACATGTGTGTAAGTCACACTTTACTCCAGCGCACCAAGAAGAACAGTTGTTCATCCAGACTGACAACCTATCCATCTGGACAAACGACCAATGAATTATTCAATGAAACAGCTGTTCAACCGGACAAACAATCAAAGAATCAGTGCATCTAACAGTTGTTTAACCGGAGAAACAGATAACAAGTCATTTAATCGAACAGTGGTTCAACCAGACAAAACACCAATCAATCAATCAATCAAACAGTTGTCCAACCGAACAAACAAACAAACAATCAATCAATCAATCAATCAAACAGTTGTTCATCCAGACAGACAACCAATCAATCCTACAGTTGTCCAACAAGACACACAACCAATCTATCAGTCAATAGAACAGTTGTTTAACCAGACAAACAACCAATGAATCAGTCAGAGGAAAAACAACTAATGAATCAGTCAATGGAACATTTGCGCAACCAGACAAACAACTAAAGAATCAGCCAATCGAACAGTTGTTTAACCGGACAAACGGCCAATGAATTATTCAATGAAAGAGTTGTTCATCCGGACAAACAAAAAATTAACCAGTGCATCGCACGGTTGTTTAACCAGACAAACACATGATGAATCAGCTAATCGAACAATTGTTCAACCAGACAAACAACCAATCGATCAATCATTCAATCAAAAAGTTGTTTAACCAGACAAACATGCAATCGATCAATCAATAATACAGTATTTCTTCAAGACTACAACCAATCAATCAAACAGTTGTTCATCCAGACAAACAACCAATCAATCAATCAATCAAGCAGGTGTTCATCCAGAAAAACAACCAATCAATCAAACAGTTATTCAGCCGGACAAACAACCGATCAATTAATCAATCAATAAATCAAATAAACAGTTATTCATCAAGACAAGCAACTAACCAACCAATCAATCAATCAATCAATCGATCAATCAAATATTTTTTTAATTCAGACAAACAACCAATCAATCAAACAGTTGTTCATCCAGACAAACACCTATCAATCAATCAATCAATCAATCAAACAGTTGTTCATCCAGGCACACAACTAATGAATCAAACACTTATATAACCGGAGAAACCACCAATGTATCAGTCAATGGAACATTTGTTCAACCAGAAAAACAATCAATGAATCAGGTAATCAAACAGTTGTTCAAACAGAAAAACAAGCAATAAATCAGTGAATAAAACAGTTGTCCAACCGGACAAACGACCAAATAATCAGAGAATCAAGCAGTTGTTCATCCGGGCAAAGGACCAATGATTCAACGAAACAGCTGTACAAACCGGACAAACAATGAATCAATCAAACAACGGAACAGTTATGTAACCAGACAAACAACCAATCAATCAATCAAACAGTTGTTCATCAAGACAAATAACCAATCAATCCAACATTTGTCCAACCAGACACACAAACAACGAATCAGTCAATAGAACAGTAGTTCAACAGGACATACAACCAATGAATCAGACAATAGAACAGTTGTTCAACCCGACAAACAACTAATGATTCAACCAATCGAACAGTTGTTCAACCATAAAAACAACCAATGAATCAGTCAGTGGACAAACAACTAATAAATCAGTCAATAGAACAGTTGCGCAACCAGACAAACAACTAACGAATCTGCCAATCAAACTGTTTTTCAACCGGACAATCAACTAATGAATCAGCCACTCGAACAGTTGTTCAACCAGACAATCAATCAATCAATCAATCAAACAGTTTTAAATGCAGACAAACAACAACCAAACAAACAGTTGTCCAACTAGACAAACAACCAATCAATCAATCAATCAATCAATCGAACAGTTGATCATCCAGATTAACAACCAATCAATCAAACAGTTGTTCATTCAAGCAAACAACTAATAAATCAGCCAATGGAACAGTTGTTCAACTAGACAAACAACTCATCCATGTGTCAATCAAACAGTTGTTCATCCGACCAAACAACCAATCAATCTGTCAATTACAGAGTTGTTCAACCAGACAAACAAGCATTGAATCAGTCAATCGAACTGTTGTTCAAACAGACAACCAACCAATTAATCAATCAATAAATCGAATAGTTGTTCATCCAGACAACCAATAGTCAACCAATCGAACAGGGATTCAACCAGAAAAACAGCCAACCAAACAATCAACCATACAGTTGTCCAACCAAACAAACAAACAATCAATCAAGCAATGACACAGTTGTTCAACAAGACACACAGCCAATCAATCAAACAGTTGTCCAGCCAGACACACAACCAACGAGTCAGTCAATATAACAGTTGTTCAACCAGGCAAACAACTAACGAATCAGCCAATCGAACAGTTGTACCACCAGCAGACAACCAATTAATTAATCAATCAAACAGTTTTTCATGCAGACAAACAACAATCAATCCAACAGTAGCCCAACCAGACGAACAAACAACCATAATCAACCAATCAATCGAACATTTGTTCATCCAGACAAACAAACAATTAATCAAACAGTTGTTCATCCAGACAAACAACTAATAAATCAGCCAATCGAACAGTTGTTCTTTCAGATAAACAACCAAACAATCTGCTAATCAAACCGTTGTTCTCCTAGACAAACAACTAGTGAATCACTCAGTGGATAAACAACTCATGAATATGCCAATTGAGCAGTTGCGCAACCAGTCAATCGAACAGTTGTGCAACCAGACAAAACAATAATTCATCTGTCAATCAAACAGTTGTTTATCCGGAAAACCAACCATTCAATGTGTCAATTAAAGAGTTGTTCAACCAGACAAACAACCAATCAATCAAACAGTTGTCCAACCAGACACACAACCAATTCATCAGTCAAAATAGAACAGTTGTTCAACCAGACAAACAACCAATTATTAATGACAGAGGAAAAACAACTAATGAATCAGTCAATGGAACATTGGCGCAACCAAACAAACAACTAAAGAATCAGCCAGTAAATTATTCAATGAAACAGTTGTTCATCCGGACAAACAAAAAATGAATCAGTGCATCGAACAGTTGTTTAACCAGACGAACACCTGAGGAATCAGCCAATCGAACAATTGTTAAACCAGACAGCCATCTAAGGAATCAGCCAATCGAACCGTTGTTCAACCAGACAAATAACCAATCGATCAATCATTCAATTAAACTGTTTTTCAACCAGACAAACATGCAATTGATTAATCAATCATACAGTATTTCTTCAAGACTAAAACAACCAATCAATAAAACAGTTGTTCATCCAGACAAACAACCAATCAATCAATCAATCAATCAAGCAGGTGTTATCCAGAAAATCAAACAATCAATCAAATAGTTAATCAACCGGACAAACAACCAATCAATCAATCAATCAATAAATCAAATAAACAGTTATTCATCCAGACAAACAACCAATCAATCAATCAATCACATAGCTTTTAATCCATACAAACAACAAATTAATCAAACAGTAGTTCATCCAGACAAACAACTTATCAATCAATCAATCAAACAGTTGTTCATCCAGACACACAATCAATGAATCAAACACTTATATAACCGGAGAAACCACCAATGAATCAGTCAATGGAACATTTGTTCAACCAGAAAAACAACCAATGAATCAGGTAATCAAACAATTGTTCAAACAGAAAAACAAGCAATGAATCAGTGAATAAAACAGTTTTCCAACCGGACAAACGACCAATTAATCAGAGAATCAAACACTTGTTCATCCGGACAAAGGACAAATGATTCAAAGAAACAGCTGTTCAAACCGGACAACAACCAATCAATCAAACAACGGAAAAGTTGTATAACCAGACAAACAACCAATCAATCAATCAAACAGTTGTTCATCAAAACAAACAACCAATCAATCGAACAGTTGTCCAACCAGACACACAACCAGCGAATCAGTCAAGATAATAGCAGTTCAACAGGTCAAACAACCAACGAATCAGGCAAAAGAACAGTTGTTCAACCCGACATACAACTAATGAATCAACGAATCGAACAGTTGTTCAACCATACAAAAAACCAATGAATCAGTCAGTGGACAAACAACTAATAAATCAGTCAATAGAACAGTTGTTCAACCATACAAAAAACCAATGAATCAGCCAGTGGACAAACAACTAATGAATCAGTAAATGAAACAGCTACGCAACCAGACAAACAACTAACGAATCTGCCAATAGAACAGTTGTTCAACCAGACAAACAACCAATCAATCAATAAATCAATTAATCAAACAGTTTTGAATGCAGACAAACAACAACCAATCAAACAGTTGTTCATCCAAACAAGCAACCAATCAATCAAATAGTTGTTCATCCAAACAAACAATTAATACATCAGCCAATGGGATTGTTGTTCAACCGGACAAACAACTAATGAATCAGTCAATCGGACAGTGGTTCAACCATACAAACAATCAATCAATCAAATAGTTTTTCATTCAGACAAACAACAACCAATCACACAGCTGTCCAACCAGACAAACAACCAATCAATCAATCAAACAACCCATCGAACAGTTGTTTGTCCAGACAAACAACCAATCAATCAAACAGTTGTACATCCAGACAATCAACTAATAAATCAGTCAATCAAACAGTTGTTCATCCGGACAAACAACCAAACAATCTGCCAATCTAAAGAGTTGTTCCACCAAACAAACATCAAATGAAAGTGTCGATCGAACAGTTAGTCAACCAGACAACCAACCAAACAATCAATCAATTAATCAAACAGTTGTTCATCCAGACAATCAATGAATCAGTTATTCGAACAGTTTTTCAACCAGGGAAACAAGTAATGAATCAGCCAATCGAACAGTTGTTTAGTCGGACAAACAAGTAATGAATCATCGAATCGAACAGTGGTTCAACCAGACAAACAACAAATCAATCAATCAACCAATCAATCACACAGTTGCCAACCAAACAAAAAAAACGAATCAATCAATCAATCAATCAAACAATTGTTCATCCAGACAGACAACTAATCCATCAAACAGTTGTCAAAGCAGACACACAACTAATCAATCAGTCCATTGAACAGTTGTTCAACAGGACAAACAACCAATGAATCAGGCAATAGAATAGTTGTTCAACCAGACAAACAACTAATGAATCAGCCAATCAAACTGTTTTTCAACCGGACAAGCAACTAATGAATCAGCCAATCGAACAGTTGTTCAACCAGACAATAAATCAATCAATCAAACAGTTTTTCATGCAGCCAATCAACAATCAATCAAACAGTTGCCCAACCAAACAGACAAACAACCAACCAATCAATCAATCAATGCATCGAACATTTGTTCATCCAGACAAACAACAAATCAACCAAAGAGTTGTTCATCCAGACAAACAACTTATAAATCAGCCAATCGAACAGTTGTTCATCCAGACAAACAACTAGAGAATCAGTCAGTGGACAAACAACTCATGAATCAGCCAATTGAGCAGTTGCGCAACCAGCCAAAGAACTAATGAATCTGTCAATTGAACAGTTAATCAACCAGACCAACAACTAATGAATCAGACAATCGAACATTTGTTCAACCAGACAAACAACTAATGAATCAGCCAATCAAACTGTTTTTCAACCATACAAGCAACTAATGAATCAGCCAATCGAACAGTTGTTCAACCAGACAATCAATCAATCAGTCAAACAGTTTTAAATGCACACAAACAACAACCAATCGAACAGTTGTCCAACTAGACAAACAACCAATCAATTAATCAATCAAACAGTTTTTCATGCAGCCAAACAACAATCAATCAAACAGTTGCCCAACCAAACAGACAAACAACCAACCAATCAATCAATCAATTAATCGAACATTTGTTCATCCAGACAAACAACAAATCAACCAAAGAGTTGTTCATCCAGATAAACAACTTATAAATCAGCCAATCAAACAGTTCTTCATCCAGACAAACAACCAATCAATCGGCTAATCAAACAGTTGTTCATCCAGACAAACAACTAGAGAAGTGGACAAACAACTCATGAATCAGCCCATTGAGCAGTTGCGCAACCAGCCAAACAACTAATGAATCTGTCAATCGAACAGTTAATCAACCAGACCAACAACTAATGAATCAGACAATCGAACGGTTGTTCAACCAGACAAACAACTAATGAATCAGCCAATCAAACTGTGTTTTCAACCGGACAAGCAACTAATGAATCAGCCAATCGAACAGTTGTTCAACCAGACAAGCAATCAATCACTCAAACAGTTTTAAATGCACACAAACAACAACCAATCGAACAGTTGTCCAACGAGACAAACAACCAATCAATTAATCAATCAAACGGTTTTTATGCAGCCAAACAACAATCAATCAAACAGTTGTCCAACCAGACAGACAAACAACCAACCAATCATTCAATCAATTAATCGAACATTTGTTCATCCAGACAAACAACAAATCAACCAAACAGTTGTTTATCCAGACAAACAACTTATAAATCAGCCAATCGAACAGTTGTTCATCCAGACAAACAACCAATCAATCAATCAATCAAGCAGGTGTTCATCCAGACAAAAAACTAGAGAATCAGTCAGTGGACAAACAACTCATGAATCAGCCAATTGAGCAGTTGCGCAACCAGCCAAACAACTAATGAATTTGTCAATCGAACAGTTAATCAACCAGACCAACAATAAATGAATCAGACAAACGAACTGTTGTTCATCCGGACAAACAACTTAAGAATCAGCCAATTGGACAGTTGTTCAACCAGACAAACAAACAATCAATCAATCAATCAATCAAACAGTTTTTCATTCAGACAAACAACAATCAATCAAACAGTTGTCCAATCAGACAAACAACCAATTAATCATTCAATCAATCAATCAATCAATCGAACAGTTGTTCATCCAGACAAACAAACAATCAACAAACAGTTGTTCATCCAGACAAACAACTAATAAATCAGTCAATCGAACAGTTGTGCAACCAGACAATGAAATAATCCATCTGTCAATCAAACAGTTGTTTATCCGGACATACAACCAATCAATCTGTCAATAAAAGAGTTGTTCAACCAGACAAAAAACCAATAAATCAATCAATCAAACAATGGTTCAACCAGACAACCAACCAATCAATCAATCAATTAATCGAACAGTTGTATATCCATACAACCAATCAATCAGCCAATCGAACATATATTCAGCCGGACAAACAACTAATGAATCAGCCAATCGAACAGTGGCTCAACCAGACAAAACACCAATCAATCAATCAATCAAACAGTTCTCTAACCGAACAAACAAACAATCAATCAATCAATCAATCAAACAGTTGTTCAACCAGACAGACAACCAATCAATCATTCAGTTGTCCAACCAGACACACAACCAATCTATCAGTCAATAGAACAGCTGTTTAACCAGACAAACAACCAATGAATCAGTCAGAGGAAAAACAACTAATGAATCAGTCAATGGAACAGTGGCTCAACCAGACAAAACACCAATCAATCAATCAACCAAACAGTTGTCCAACCGAACAAACAAACAATCAATCAATCAATCAATCAAACAGTTGTTCATCGAGACAGACAACCAATCAATCATTCAGTTGTTCAACCAGACACACAACCAATCTATCAGTCAATAGAACAGCTGTTTAACCAGACAAACAACCAATAAATCAGTCAGAGGAAAAACAACTATTGAATCAGTCAATGGAACAGTTGTTCGACCAGACAAACAACCAATGAATCAGTCAGAGGAAAAACAACTAATGAATCAGTCAATGGAACAGTTGTCCAACCAGACACACAACCAATCTATCAATCAATAGAACAGCTGTTTAACCAGACAAACAACCAATGAATCAGTCAGAGGAAAAACAACTAATGAATCACTCAACAGTTGTTCAACCAGGCAAACAACCAATGAATCAGTCAGAGGAAAAACAACTAATGAATCAGTCAATGGAACATTTGTGCAACCAGACAAAACACCAATCAATCAATCAATCAAACAGTTGTCCAACCGAACATACAAACAATCAATCAATTAAACAGTTGTTCATCCAGACAGACAACCAATCAATCATACAGTTGTCCAACCAGACACACAACCAATCTGTCAGTCAATAGAACAGTTGTTTAACCAGACAAACAACCAATGAATCAGTCAGAGGAAAAACAACTAATGAATCGGTCAATAAAAGAGTTGTTCAACCAGACAAAAAACCAATAAACCAATCAATCAAACAATTGTTCAACCAGACAACCAACCAATCAATCAATCAATTCATCGAACAGTTGTATATCCATACAACCAATCAATCAGCCAATCGAACAGAGGCTGAACCAGACAAAACATAAATCAATCAATCAATCAATCAATCACTTATGTAGCATGCAACATAAGTGAAATACTATTGAGTACGGCATTAAACGCTAATCAATCAATCAATCAATGAATCTGGGTTTGATTTATAGGAAACCACTATCACCTTCCTCTAAAATGATCGGACACTAGGCCTGTACACATATTATATGTTTGAGAAAGCAGCAGTATGATTTGTTAGATCAAGACCGTTGATGTTCAATGAGTGTACATTTGTGTTGTTATGTCAAATGTACTTCGATTTTTAATTTATAAGTTTGTAACTAATTGACAAAGTAGAAAGCCTATCAGAAGACAATTGCATCAAAACAAACAGCCGAGTAAAAAACAAAGGGGAGATAATTTTGACGGGGAGCAAATAGAATTTCATGTTCCACGTTCCACCATGCAACATTCCTATTGTTGGAAGGCATCGACAGAAATCGTGCAACCTCATGATTGCTGTATATCATGTGACTTGTTTTCGACCACTGAGAACAAAACAATTTGACATTAGGTATAACAACTACAGAAAATCACCTAAAATTTCAACCACCAATCACTGTCACCTTTTCAGCTTGCCAAACAAAGTGAAGGACAGGTATTGTAGAGAGAAGGGGAACAGTGTCGGTGTCTGGTTAAGGTTTTTGTTAAAGCTTGAGGTGATCTTGCTGGGTTCAAGTTTTTTATTTAAGACATTATTGTTGAAGTTAAGCTTTTGTGTTGAAGAGATTCTGGCCTTCATGTAACTGTTTAGGGTAAAACTTTATGTTGAGCTTAGGTTTTCAGTAACTGGTTTACATTCTTTTCTTACAGATACATAAGTTGAAATTTCTTTCATTTTAAATTTATTTGATATATTTTTTAAAAATTTTAATTACGGATTGACTGCAATTTTTTTGCGTTCATCACATCATGGTATGAGCGTATAAACCGAGGTGCATACTGAATGAATGCGCATAGCAGTTCATACAAAAGTGTGCACCTCGGTTTTTACATTCATACTGCGATTAACGTAAAAAAAACTGCAGTCAATACTTATAATTAAATCGGGATAGCGCATGAAGGTTTATGCTTATAGTATACATATGGAAAATAACTTTTCGCAGTTTTATTATTTTGTAAATAAAAAACACGCTTATGAATACAATGTGTCATTCCTTGAGAAGAACATTTCTGACACGTAAGAAAAGAACCACAGGCGCAAGGAAGAAAAATGACGTCAACTCTGTTGTAGGACTGTTCTGCCGCATCACACAAAACTATCTGAAGTTAAACGAATCAAGGCTTCTACTGTCTTTCAGAAAACAGGACATCAACAGAAGGGCTTATCAAATTCATCACAATTATGTGTAGGCTATTACTGGTCAATAAAACAACAAAACGCCTTATTTTAAGAAACTCTGCTTTGGCTGAAGGAGTCATTTGTTTACATTCGACATGTCCTGCGATCAGTGGGGGGAGCTTAGTGACGTAGGCACATTACATCATAATTAGGTCACCTCACTAGGTCAGATGGACTGGAGTGGAAAGAAAAACTCTCTTCGCAGTACACATGTACATATTACTTTTTGCATAAATCAGGATGTTGATTTATTTGTTACAGCTTGAATACAAAATTCTGCAAAATATATTGTTAAATATTGTCACAATTTTCCCTGTATTATCAGCTAGTCCATGATTGTTTCATTGTTACTCTTTCGAGATACAATTTATAGACAAAAAAGTCTGGCTTAAGTAGGCGGGGATAAAATATTTTTGGGTTCATTGGGATATGACACAAAAATTCAGCCAATCAGATCACTGCATTCAGCGTGGTAACACACAGAAATTGAATTATTTTAAATTAATTTTTAAATTTTGATATTGAGCAGAGGTTTGCAGTAACTAGTTCACATTGTTCAGCTTACAGATACATAAGTGTAATTTTTTAAATTTTAATTCTTTTACTTTGTATTTTTTTTATTTTTATTTTTTTTTAATTTTTGAAATTTATCATTTTTTTAATTATAAATTGTGTTTCTTTTTATAAAATAATTAACATATAGTTCTCATTTTTTTAATACTTTTATTTTTCATTTAAAATTTAAACTAAGTAAGGTTTTCCATGCAACAATTTGGCTGTCTATTACATCTTGAGGAAATTGGTGCAGGCCTACATGTCAGTCATTCATACATTAACCTGAACATGTTACTTCAATTTAATGTTATAAGGATTATTTTCTTTGAACTTAAGCATTTTTAAATATTCTGAGAAAAAAAAACGACAAACAAAAAAGAACCAGAACAATTAAGATGTTTGTTTGCAATCATCTCTAGGTTGCAAACAATGCTTGTATGATAAGCGCTACAGCCATTTGTGTGGTTTACATTGTCCATTTAGTTTGTACTGATGCTGGAATGATGAATTATTTTCATATGGGGGCCAGGGTTTTGACTGCCACGGTCAAGGTTTTTGTTGTGGTTTATTTTAGGTTCAGAGTTTTTGTAAATTTTGGTATGTTTTAATAAGGGAATGGAATGCCTAGTTTGGCGCCCGCGCCGTGGCTCAGTGGTGTCTGACTTCTGATCCTCCTCCAATGCACCGTAAGGGCTTGAGCCCCCTTGTCGAGGTGGTGATGGTGGTGGTGACTCCGGCTATAGCGGGCGGTGGTTTTTACGAGGTTTCCTCCCGGTTTTCCACCGTATTA
>JAUELC010064942.1:0-12353 GCA_031471745.1 Cryptochiton stelleri
CGTCTTGGTGTATTTATTAACTTATTTAATTTTTCTCAGTTATTGTTATTGATAAATTACGGTTTTTCAAACAGCTCAGGTGTATTCATCAGTAAGTGAGGAACTTAATATTATGGGTATGCTGCATGTCTCCTACAAAAACTGTAGTGACATCTTCCATTGGTTTTAAATATATCTTAATTCTAATTTTGTCGTACAGAACTGCTACCAAATTGTCATAACTTACTTGTTGTTGTTTTTTTACCATTTAGAAAAGGTGGTAACCTAACTCAGGGAGTCACACGTCATACAACTAATTCCAACTTAGGTCCCAGTTGTGCTACATTTTCTATTCTCATATAATTTTGGAATTGGATTCCTTGGCACTACTTTGTCGCTACTTATCTTTATTTTGTTGTTGTGGGAGGAGACGCTTGTCATGAAAATGTAAGGGTTCCGTCAATTCTTTTGACTATTCTTCGTCATTACTTCAAAATGGAAGCGATGTAAAAATGGTTTACTTTTTGAGTTAAGAGGCTGTGACGTGGTTTTAATATAGTAAATAACACTAGTATAATTATAGGGTAAAGCTAGTTACTCTGCCAATAGAATCAGATCTGCACGAAACTTGGCATGATTGTTGTGTTGACTATTGCACATCTTTTGAACCAGGCAATTTTTCAAGATATCTTGCATGCATACTAAATGGTGTTTCACGTATATGAAGACTTTGCATTATTTGCCGGTAATTGGTGGAAAACCCTGAAGAGATCTCCTAAACCACCCTTGATCTCAGCAGTTAATCCCCGCGTGTATCTGTCGATCCTATCATGGATTGGAAATATGGCGATTGTATTGTATCTAAAACACCTCAAGTTTGTTGGAAGTAAAGGGTATAGATTAGGTCCAGGTAAGTCTAATATTCAATGACCTTTCACGCTGGTTTACAATTGACCATTGCCAGACACGGAAGTTGTCTTGAATCTTAAAAGCAGAGTTGTTGTAGGGATTAACCTGCACCGAGAAACCTTTGCCGTAAAGGCATAAATCTGACAATTTCAAGCAAACTCCATGACGTTCAGAGGCAATGATGGTCTCTATGTATGTGAAGTCAATGTTATTTAGAAGTAAACAAGACGAGAAGACACATGTAAATAGTCTAATGACCAAAGAATAAAAACTAAGCATCCATCTAACTACAAAGACAAAACTCCAAATTTACAGTCTCAAGTTTACGGAATTTTAAATCTTAAAAGGATTTTTTTGCATAACACGTACATATTGAAGAAAGCTCATGGAGACCTCTACTCGACATAAAGACAAAATACTGATCACACGTGATCATCGAAAAAAATAACAGGAATTACGGGGAACTATGAATACCGGCATGATGTTGACTTCTGGCTTATTCAGATCCAACTAATGTCTCTGCGGTGAATCCATGTCCAATCATATCTGTCATTCACAATTATAAATAAATAGTTTTAAGAGGTAGTTCCTCATTTATGATCAACCATATTAAACACTTGTCAGGTTTCTAGATATCCTCAATGACTGATTTACAAAAACGGTTATGCGAACACCGCAAAACACGTCATAATAGCTTTGTTAAATATCAGTGATTGGCCCACGACTTCATTCTAGACGAAAATCACGAAATTGACATTAATGGGGTGTAATGGTGATCGTTCATTTGATTCACAGACTCAGTCCATGATAAAAAGCGAATGGAGTGGGCGTCAGTGAGTCGATACACTTGACCAACACTTGGTCGGAATGAGTTCTTCTAAACAGTTAAGGACAAGTTGAAATTAGGAAGAACTAGTATTTTCAAGTATTTCATTTATTTGGACCGTTATCTTGTAAGATCAAACCAGTTTATCAGTTTATAGTTCACAAAGCATTTCGGTTGAAGTAATTTAAATTAGTGAGTGGAATAAGAAATGTCAGTATAGACGTTTTATCACCTTGTTTTTCTGAGATAAATGTCATTGTCACTCTTTGGAAATTCATTCTAAATTACTTAACTATCAGCCTTGTCCTTGTAAGCGAAATAGTTCAACTCAGTGTTAAGATATCTGCGTCTTCTTGCTGTTGACAGAATTGTTTTTAGGCCGGTCGTTTGATCTTTGACAGTGATCTCTTTGCGTGATATTTATAAGACTGTTTTATTTTTATTAGTGTTATAGGATACTGTTATATAATATCCTTTGATCTGACTTCTCTCATATAAAACTCGACTTCTCACGGTTTGATTGACTTTGATACTTTTGAACTCTTTGTCAGGATGATGTTCATTATTGTAGGCTGTGGACGGTCAGTACAGGTTTTTTTTTAAGTTAATGCGTGCCGAAGAGGAGTTACTTATTTACTTCAAAGGTATATAGTGGCTTTATTGTATTTAATGGGGATTCTCTTAAATGTCATAGGACTAGAAACGAGCAAATTATCTGAGGCTTAAATGCCCAAGGGGTTGTATAACTCTCTAAGGAAGAGGGGTTTCTGTATCTTTAAATCGTGTATCTGTATTTCTAAACTTGACTGATATCTGTTTTTTATCTGGGGGCTGGGGATTTGGCATTTATCGTTGCGAACCTCTGTCTTCATCCTATAACCGTTAATCGTCTGTGTAACATGGTTTACTAAGCAGTTTAGTGGACATGAGACTCAAGGGTCGCGGTGGAAATGTGCAGCTCAGAAAATAATCCATAATTTCCCTCTCTTGATATCAGATCTGTTTTCGTTGAACTCTAGAGACAAGCTGAATAATCCTCTTTATCCATATCATTGTGCTGCTTCCAATAGGCTGTTGTAAAGACTAGAGGGGTTGGTGATAAGACGGTTGCTGACATTGGAAAACAGATGGGAGATTGTCTGCGTAATGTTATTGACAATCTTTGATAGATACAGCCATATATGTGTTCCCAATTTACAGCGTTTTGTCGCCAGTCTTCGAGAATGAAATAATCAGTTTACCAGCAGTTTTCATGTTGTGTAAACAACTTGGTATTTCTACAACAGTGTGCGATCAGCATAAATTATTTGATCTATATAATCCCAAACTCACTTTAAAAATTTGGCGCGTTGTTGTGTGATGGTTTAAATATGGAAATACTTATACATATGATGTCAATCTGAGGAATTGTACCAGATCATCTGTTTAGTAGTTTCACGGAATACAAAATTCATTCCTATAACACAAAAATGACGTCCATTAGAGAGCATTAAATCTGTATCGTATTTCTGGTGTGTTGATATTTTATTCCGGTAAACGATTGGTAAAATAAATAAAAGTGTCGCACATCAACTTTTATTGAAATCAGAGGTTAGTCAAGAAATCTTATGGTAATCAAAGAAATTGCGTTCCAAAACTACTGTGTAACAGAAAGTGGTTCACAAGTGTTTAGCAATGTCGTGCCGACTAGAAGTCACGCCACTTTAAAATAATTACATTTACATGAAGTATTATTTAAACAGGATAGGAGTTAATCCTCTTTTTATTTGTTTCTCCGGTGTACAGAGAGAATGTCATACATTCCTGTCGGCGATGTGTTCTTAATCTACTAATAGTTATCTCTAGGGAATTTGGTACACCAGGCACGTCACGCGGAAATGAGACTTTTATCCAATTTTAGAGAAATTCAAGACCTTCTTTCGAAACCTTATAAACGTTAAAAAACAAAAAAAAAATGCTTTGCTGCTCATCGTTTAACAGTCCGACGAGTAAGACCAGAGCTAGGCCTGGAAATCAGTTTGTTTGGGTTGTTTTCTTGTGGAAACCCATTGGGTGAAGGGACAGAAGGGTAGAACATCTAATGTATTAGACTTTCATGGATTATGACATACACTTTGATAGAGATTCTTCTGTTGACTAGACATGCATTGCAGTGTTTTCAGTTCAACGACATTGGTCAGAGAGACACTGTCCGTTGACCATTCCGACCACAATGTTTATACGATCCGACATACAAATAATAAATTTCAAAATTAGTGGACGGTATTTTTAAAGACCAGATATTTACAATTTTCACAACTGGTTAAACTTTTAAATTTTACCACTTATGTATGTCCATTTATCTTTTTGATGTATAACTTTCTGCAAATATTGAAATATCTGTGAAATATGGATATTTAGAACATAGAAATTGTTATAATATTCATACTACCAGTGCGGTGAGGGCAGATAGTCTGCAACGTGATCTTATACGGTAAACCCTGTGTTTACTAAATGGTAATAAATTAAGACATTCTGGCATGACCCAAGTTGAACAGTGTAACTCAAATACGGCTCAATATCGCGTTATTATGAGTGTTATTAAATGTGAGCATGGGTTTGCATAAATTTACATATACATCTGAAGCAGAAATCAACTAATGAATCATTCAATCAATGAATTGTTCGTTTCCAAAAAGATAATGCTTTGGGGATTGTCTTGTATCTAAAACATCCCAAGTAAGTTAGTAGTATAGCGGATGTAAGTGATGTCCATGTAAGATGTATTATGAATCTTCCTTTCAGGCAATTGAAGAATTAATCCTCGCACTGGTTTTAAGGCTGGATTAACCTACACTAGGAAACCCTTGCTCTAAAGGAATACATCCGCGAATCGCAATCAAATTTCATTACTTTCGGGATGCAATGTCGTGGTGGCCTATATGTATGTGATGATGTTAAGTAGAAGTAAACCAGCTGGTTGTCGAAGAGGTCTTATGGTAGGCAAGACGAACGAGACGCATTCAAATAGTCCAATGTTTGAAGGATAACAAAGACAAATTTTATGCATATTCAACAAAATGACACAAAATTCAAAATGCCAAGTTGACAGAATTAACAAGTTCAATTATCTCTATTTCTGATACTGTCCAACACAAGCCAGTCTGTATGAGACCATAAAACCTGTTTGGACATTCGTTAGGGGTTTTATCAGAAGTAGTATGTAAAACAAGTTTGACAGACCTTTCTGTTGGGCTTTTTATATGAAGGTAACTTTGGCACGTTTATTGGGATTTCAATTGTACTGTAGTCTACTTGTACTGATTTACCACCAAGAGACTCTGGACGTGAAAGATGAGAACTCTTACTTATCACTGATATAACATCGCTTAAAGAGTTTCTGTTGTATGTGGTTCTCGTGATTAGTAAGATAAGAATGTAAACAAGCTGATTAGATGGCAGGTCCCCCGCCAAAAGGCTTATTTTGAAAATAAATTCACACAATACTGGTCAAATCACCGTTTCCCACTTATTTTTGAGAACAGTTTCTTTTTATTTTGGGTCAAGGCTATGGTACTTTATCATCAGTAGAATCAGAAGCTATTTTCATGTATAATTTGTTTTGGTTATTTGTTATGTTATAATTAGTTATAGTAGACACCGTATAGACATCAAACGTGCGTGAATACTGTCTAATGTGCAGTGAAGGCCACATTGGGGAGTGGAATTTGGTGAAAAGCAATCCCATCTATTCTCTCAACAGGAGAGGCTTGAACATTCCGAATTTGAAGTTAATTAATGATTTTGCTTTCAAGTTAAGTTCAAATCATATACACGCGAAAATATTGCCAAGTACTGTGCGCAATGGCAGGTATATTGGAGGCGGAATTTGATTAAATGCAATCCCATCAGTAGTTTCATCAAGAGGAAGCTTTATTCCAAGTGTGAAATTAATCTTTGAAAGTATTTTGAAGTTATGATGTTTACATGTATTTACATAGTTTAAATACACAATGGGGGCCAAAGTGGTGTGCAGACTTCGGTGAAATGCAATCCAATCTGTCTTCTTAAAAAGAGGAAGCTACATCCAAAGTTTCAAGAAAATAGAGGAATTTATTTTCAAGTTATTCACAGCCACATATGTATGAACATCGTAAAACATGCAAAAGCGGCCATATTGGTGTGCAAAATTTGGTAGAATGAAATTCCAGTCATCGTCATAACAAGTGGAAGCTACATTCCACATTTGAAGTTAATCAGTGAAATTTTGTTCAAGTTATAGTGTTCACAGCACATACATGGATGAATATCATAAAATATGCAATGGCGGCCATATTGGTGAATGTGGACTTTTTTTTTTTTTGCATCTCTTTCATCAAACGAAAAAAAAACAACTGAAATTTCGTTTTTCAATTTTTTTTTTAATTGCGCAAAAGGAATAATCTAAACCACGACCTGTAACACAGTCGGCCCTTTCAAATTTGCTTCGAACAGCTTTTTCCAATTTACATTGTACATTCCTAGTTTATAAATACGGGCGCGTTTTTTTAATTTTTTCCGTTTCTCTAACTTTTTTTTCTCTGAGCGAAGGGACGGGGGATGGGGGGGTATGTAACAGATTTAGTGTGCTGCCTTCCATTGTACATTTAATCACAATTGTAGACATTTTTCTCAATATGTAAACGTTAGAGGCGATCCGTTTACTCCACTCCCAGATTTGTAGGTTAAGTGAAAGTTAAAAAATAACAATAAACTGAAAACAACATATTTTGCGTGTAATTTTAAATGAGGATGTGCCAGTTTGCTGTCAAATCTTGGCCACGCTTTGATGTACCGACGTTACCTTATATAACTGCCCCTTATATAACCACTTCAAAATGTGGACTCGTTACATACAAGGCCATTCACCGGTGTGGGATCAAAGGCTTTGTCGACACATATGAGGAAAAAGGACAGGCACTCTTAACGTTGAATTGGAATTATGGCAGGATTTCTCCCGGCTCGTACAAGCCTTGTGCCCATTGAAAATTGTTTTATATCAACATAACTGTTTTAATTTATGAATAAATTGCAATCTTGTTAAAATCGAGGGAATTTGTTTAAAAAAAAACTGGGGTCTGGGCATGGTCCAATTCCTTTATATGAACACATACTTTTCCGACAAATGGTATAAACAAGAATCTATTTCGGATTGGGACTCCTGATGCATTATAGATTCTTATTTCTTCAAACTTTTATGTTATATACAGCAAAAAATTACATTATGGATGTTGATATGACCTGAAAATTACTAGCCAAGTAGCCTACTAATATTTTTATTTTTATTTTTTTAAGAATTACTTGCATGGAATGCTAAAAATATCGAATATGCACAACTGTTTAGACTGTGCTATTTTGACCTATGTCTGATCTAAGTACTCTTTTTATATTACCGTACTTTTTTTGTTTTGACTGTTCTTTATCTGCTGATTATTTCATGCCATTTGTTATTTTGTTTTATGCAGGCCTAGTTATTACCATATATTTATATATTTTATTAATTTAAATAAAATTAGAAGGTAGTACTGTCCGGATCTGCAAATGTTATGCTCGTCAGTGGGTGTCAATCAATTACGCATGTGCAGAGGAACAATCATCGACAAAAGTTGTTCGAAACAAAATGCAAAGAGCCGACTGTCAAGTGTTGCAGATCGTAGTTTTTGAAAAAAATATTGAAAAATGAAAAACGAATGGTCAATTTTTAATATTCGTTTGATGAAAGAGAAGCAGAAAAAATGAAAGGCATTTATTGATCGTCCAAATTTCAGTTTTCGATTTTCCGGAGTAAGTTAGAAGAAAGAAAATTGAAAATTGAACGTTCATTCATCATTTTTTGTTTTGAAAATTGAACTAGCAAGTGTTACACGGACCCACAACACATGCGTAAATATTGTAAAATATGTAATAGTAGCCATATTGGAGTGTCGAATGTGCTGGAATGCAATCAAAACCGTCGCCCTTACAGACGGCAGCTACATTCCAAGTTTGAAGTCAATCGATGAATTTGTTTTCAAGTTATCTTGTTCACAGCACATACATGTGTGAATATTGCCAAATAGGCAATAACGGCCATATTGGTGTGTGGAATGCGATCCCATTCATAGTTTTAACAGGAAGTAGCTACATTCTAAGTTTGAGGTTAATCGGTAAATTCGTATTTAAGTTAATGAGTTCACAGCACACACATGTATGAATATTGCAAAATATGCAACAGCGGACATATTGGTTTGCGAAATTTGGTGGATTGCAATCCCATCTTTTATCCTAACAGGAGGAAGCAACATTCTAAATTTTAAGTAAATCGATGAATTTGTTTTCATGTTATTTTGTTCACAGAACATTATGTGCGAATATCGCAAAATACGCAATACAGCCATATTAGGGTGCAGAATATGGTGAGATGCAATCCCATCAGTCGTCCTTACAGAAGGAAGCTACGTTCCAAGTTTGAAGTCAATGGATCAATTTATTTTCAAGTTATCGTTTTCACAGCACATACATGTGTGGGTATCGTAAAATACGCAATAGCGGCCATATTGGTGTGCGGAATATGGTGGAATGCAATCCCATCCGTCATCCTAACATGAGGAAGCTACATGCCAAGTTTGAAGTCAATATGTCAATTTATTTTCAAGTTATCGTGTTCACAGCACATACATGTGAGAATATCGCAAAATACGCAATAGTGGCTATATTGGTGTGCGGAAATTTGGTGGAATGCAATCCCATCCGTCGTCCTTACAGAATGAAGCTGCGTTCCAAGTTTGAAGTCAATCGACCAATTTGTTATCAAGTTATCGTGTTCACAGCACATACATGTGTGAATATCGTAAAATACGCAATAGCGGCCATATTGGTTTGTGGGATTTGGTGGAATGCGATCCAATCCGTCATCCTAACATGAGGAAGCTTCATGCCAAGTTTGAAGTCAATCTATGAATTTATTTTCAAGTTATCGTGTTCACAGCACATACATGTGAAAATATCGCAAATTACGGAATAGCGGCTATATTGGTGTGCGGAATTTGGTGGAATGCAATCTCTTTCGTCATCCTAACTTGAACAAGCTACTTTCCAAGTTTGAAGTTCATCGAAGAATTTTTGTTTTCAACATGTGTGGGAAGGACGGATGGAAAGACGGGCGGACGGACAGATAGCATTTATAAGTCCCCTTCCCACTAACGTGGCGGGGGTCAAAACGATTGAGTTCAGTTAAGAAAACACTGAGATCTACGTGAAATGAATTTGTGATAGTCCGTAACCTATATATCGTAGGATTGGACAAGGTGTTTTTTTACCAAACACACTCTCTTTCTGCCTTCATGTTTCAAGTAAGACATAACCAGTGTCGTATTACGGAATTCCACCAACCTTTATGGATTAACGAGAATGTACGTTGGGTAGATGAAAGGTCAGTTAAGTGAGTAAATCAGATGACATGTAGGCATCTACATACAACTACCCTAAACATTATTTACATCCGCTATACTACTAACTTACTTGTGGTTTGGTTGTTTGATTGGGGTTTTACGCCGTACTTAAGGTTCTTGGTGTTTTGGAATCCCAAAGGATAACATAATATGTATAATTTTTTTCGGATACGATCAATTCATTGATTGAATTATTGACTAGTTGATTTCTGCTTTAAATATATTTGTCATTTATACCAACAAACCCTTGCATGACTTATAGTTAATAAATGATCTTAATTACGCGATATTGAGCCCTATTTTAGTTACACTGTAGCACTAGGGTCATGTCAGAATTTTTTTTGTGCCATATTCAGCGGTATATCAGTTACGATAACGCATGAACATTTAACAATTTTTATGCGCCCGCCATTTGACTTTACGTATTATGGTATGGTGTTGTCCGTCTGTCTGTCCCGTCCGTCGGTCCGTTTTTTTGGTTTTCAGCCGTTAACAAGAAAATCGCTTATCGGACTCTAATAAAACTTGGTAAGAATATTCCATATGACACGATGTCGCAGGGGATTGATTTTGGCATATGTCCGCCAACAGGTGGCGCCGCCGGGTGACAAAGTCTAAAGCTGGTTTACAACTGTTAACTTGAAATGCGATTATCGAATTCTTATATAGCTTGGTAAAAGTATTGCATGTGGCAAGATGTCGCATGTGATAAAGTGACACTTTGTTTCCAGCAGTTAACTTGAAAACTGATCACAAGATTTTAAGTTAACTTGGTACAAATATTCCATGTAGCAAGATATTGTACAAGATTGAGCTTGGCCTATGCTAGCCTACTGGTGGTGCTACCTGGGGGAAAATTTGGTTACCGGTTGTTTGTTTTCCGGTCGTGAACCTCAAACTCGCTTATCATCCTCTATTCAAACTTGGTAGGAATATTCCATGTGGCAAGATGTCGCATAGGATTAAGTGATTGGTGAATTTCCGCTTACTGGTCGTTTCCTCAACAATCGTTTTGACACGAATTCAGATAGCTAATGATCACAACAGGAGTTGTCTTGTCCGGGCCTATATTGCGACTCATTTGAGCTCTTGTAATATATCATACATGTTAGTTAATCATTGTTCCAAACTCAAGCACTAGAGGTTAACATCAAAAAGAGAAATCAAATGAACTGAAAAGGACATATATAAGTACTAAATTTGGTTATACGTCAAGAATAAAACATTCTCTTTTGAGATGTATAAAGTCAAGACATGGCCTTTGATTGATTAGTGTTTTAAGCCACATTCAGTGGTATTTCTGTTACGCTATGGCGTGAACATTTTACAATTTCAATATATCATACAGTTAGTTAATCATTGTTCCAATCTTCAGCACAAGAGGTTACACATCAAAAAGAGAAATAAAATGAACTGAAAGGACGGACATAAGTATTTAACATTTTGAATGCGTGAAGAAGTTTTAATTCGAGATGTAACAATTGAAGATATATGATCTTTATAAATATTTCAATTATAAAAAGTTTAAATTACACTTTGGGATATACACCGATCCGTTTAAGAAACCTTATTACAATATCGCTAGCAATGCTGTAAAATAAATCTTTCATAGAGGAGACAGCGTAGACCTGTCGTATAACAGTGGCAAAGTCTAAGCAATCAAACAGTATTTGATGTTGTACTGGTATTTAAAAAAATAAACACTTTGGAGGACTTTCATCTTCGTTCAGAATAAACTTTCGAGTCAGGGTTGTTTGTTTGTTTGTTTGGTCTTTAACGTCGCATTCAATGATATTTAACTTATATGACGACGGATTATCCACATCTTACTCTTTCTGAATACGATGGAAAACCGGGTGTAAACCTTGTATGAACCACCCCACGCTATAGTCGGAGTCACCTCGTGTAACTCCCTCATATACCTCAGGTCCACTGCGAGACTTAAACCCCATCGAAGGAGGATCAGCAGTTCAACGTGCTATCCACTGAGCTACGGCGCGGGCCCCTTTAAGTTAGGTGACTGTGTTTTATACTACAAACCGTTAGAACCACTTGGTCCTTTCAAGAAATTCAATACGAATAAACGTTTGGTCCAATGCTAGGCTGATCTTTATAATACATTTTTGAGTAGGAGTGGATTTATTGAGGGCTGCTTTCGCCTCCTTGTCTACCACTGTGTTTCCAGGGAGACCACCATGACTGGGGATCCAGCAGAACAACACTTGTAAATTGCAGGATTGCTTGGCCTCAACCCTATCGATAGCTAAACGGCTCGACACCAAATCCCTGTATATAGCAGCATTTTTAACATGATGATTGGAAATACCGTCTGAGGCCAGTGAAGTAGCCTTGACTTCAGCAAAGAAAATAGACGAAAATGAAGAAAAACGAAGGGAAGCCATATGCTGCAACCTGATACTGCATCCCATCTTCAGTCTTCGATATATCGGGGTAGAAAAAGAAGTAATTGTCGTCCCTTATCTCACCAAGCGTCTATTGAAAAAAATGTTTCCAATTTCTTTTGGCACAAGATCAAAAAGAAGTCTAGGCCAAGCAAACAACAAAGCAGAGAAGACGGAAAGGACACAGGTGCGATGTTTTTCAAACTAATACCAACATTGACCAGATGTGGTTTAATGCGAAACCCAAAAGATGGAATGTTTTTAGGACTTCCATTAAACCCATCAACAAATGCTGGATCGAAAGGAGAGATGTAGGCAGGGCTGCCACGAATGGCTTTTAATTTAGTAGTATAATGGAGACCAAGTTTTATATTTCGATGGTATAAAGAAGGTTCGTTTGCTTCAAAAAAAGGCTTAACTCGCGATGTTCGGAACGCCACAATGCTCAGAAGAAGGCCCTGTTGATGAATGTTCAAATTATCTGGTAGAAGATGTTTATTAAAATGCCCGTCCTTTTTACGATCTTTATGACGTTTTCGCAATCATTATCTTGCCAGAGTTTATTTTTGGAGTTCGGTTTGTCGAGGTCTTAGAAATCGTTATATCTATGTAAGTATTGAAGTACACCGCCGTAAAATAGGTGAAATACCCTTGAGTACGGCGTTACACACCAATCAATCAATCAATCAGCAGCGAAATGTATAATATTTGTTAACGTTTCTATATATCATCTGCTGCTAAATTGACCTGCTTTGTTACATTTCCAGCTTGACATTCTCTCCAGCAAAG
>JAUELC010065164.1:0-12353 GCA_031471745.1 Cryptochiton stelleri
TAAATTGACTCATTGATTTATTAAATTAAGAATTTTAATTAAGAAACAAAGGGATTTAGTTGTTATGAATTCAACGTTTCCCCGGGTATTACTTTTCTCTTGCTTTCTGAAAAGATGATAATAGAAAATGTTTAAATGCTGTTGATTAACAGCAAGCAATAAATGTACTTAATTTTATGACACGGGATTTCTGGAAATCTATGCATGTTTGGTTAGGAAGGATGACATTTGTTTAATAGAACAATTTAAGATAGGGATGTATAAAAACAATCGGGAATAGGCATTGGGATACTTTCGTATAATTTTTAGGAGAGAATTTGTTTGTTGCTAGGACTTCTGTAATTCTAGTTAATTCATCTCCTTCACTTCGGGAATTCTCGTTAATCGATCTCCTTCACATTATAGCATATGTGCAATTCTGTGTAGAATAGTTTGAGGTAAAATCGTTTCTTTTCATGAATACAATAATAATCGGTATGTCAGGTTTTAACTTTTGAATAAGGTATATGGACAGTTTTGGGATGCGCCCGATTCAGTCTTCCATTAATCCAACATAGAGTCAACAACCAAACGACATCCATATGTCTATTGGATGTAATAGGACATTCAATTGACAGTTCTATACATGGTATAGAACATTACACGGTACAGAACAATACAAAGTACAAAACAATAAACGGTACAGAACATTACACGGTACAGAACAATACACGGTAAAGAACAATACACGGTACAGAACATTACAGGTACAGAACAATACACGGTACAGAACATTACACAATACAGAACAATACACAGTATAGACATTACACGGTACAGGACATTACAAGGTACAGAACAATACACGGTACAAACATAACACGGTATAGAACAATACACGGTACAGAACAATACACGGTACAGAACAATACACCGTACAGAACAAAATACGGCAAAGAACAATACACGGTACAAAAAAATACACGGTAAATAACAATACACGGGAAAGAACAATACATGGTACAGAAAAATACACGGTAAATAGCAATACACGGTAAAGGACAATACACGGTACAGAACAATACACGAAACAAATACCGCGTTTCTGTTCTGAGCAAATATAGGAGAGTGAACTGAGCGCGCCATGGAATAATTGACAGTTTAGCCACGTGACCATGATTGCTGAACTTTTAACAATCACGATTTACATACTTAAGCAAATTTGGTGGATGAACATGAACAAGAAAAATAACATGAAATTGTAGATCAAGAAAAAATGGCACATATATGCCACCATACCAAAGTTTGACGAGACATATATTCTTCCGTCTCAGCGGCATTAATAAACACTGCGGGTGAAACAGTCTAAATCATCCGGGTAACAGTTTTATTCACCAGCAAGCCATGGAGCGAACATTGCATAGGGTCATCTAAAGTCGATTCGCCAACCATTATTCGCTAATTCTACACAATATAGAGACTACATTGACTCTACACTGCTAGTCTCCAATCGGCTTTATTTCTGTGAATACAGCGTCCCCTAAGCTCAATCACACGTTAGGAAATTGCCATTTAACACTACATGCCTTTTATTCCACGCGAAGAGGTACCGTTTGCCCAGAGCCTTTGGCGCTTTTCTAGAAGGCAAATTCGTTCAAGTTTAAAACGCTTTATGGCCGATTCTTGTCGCCTGTACTGTGTATAAAACGTAAACATAGACTGATCAAACTGTGTTACATGAAGTATTATGTCCTTATGTATGATATTATTATACTTTGTTCTCGAAATGCTTTTAGAGCAAATTAAGTGGTTTATAGATTCTCGTCTTTCAAGTACGTGAATATGAACCGGCCTATTTCATTGAGGATCAGCTTTGGACATACAGAGAATTTGAAATATGTATATGGTTCATATAACTTTAATTTTGTATTCTTTTTTAATTCCCATCTTTGGACACTTTTGTATAGACAACAAAATCAAATAGACTAATGCAAATCCGACTGTGGCAACTTTTATTTATTTATTTTTATTTTTTACGATGTAATGCGCATGTCTGTAATTTCAAGTTATTTCACATCTTGTTTACACGTGGGCGTTGAAATCTTACATTTCGTTAAGATCTGATGTTTAGGTAAAACATTAGATCTTTGTTGATTGGTGTTTAGAGGTTTAACTGTATACACCGGTACAAAGATTGCATGGATATCTTGATACGAATAGTTATTTCTTAACAACCTATCATCTGTTACAAATCTGCAGTCTTAAACTAGTCAAACTTCTAAATGCAAATAAACAAAGATTTAATGTTGAACTTTAAATTTGAGCTCCATAAAATTGCATCCTTCGAAAAGTATCCCCTTAACATTTTAACCTATTTAACTCTTCATAATTGAAAACAAATTTACCCTTGTGTGTCCTGTTGGATTGGAAATTAATAGTCTATCCGAGCCTGTGAATAATTGATGAATGTCCGTGTAATTCACATTAATAGACTTTAATTTGTTTTTATGGCACGAATTATCTATCACTGGAGATTCTTTCTTCTTAAACATAGTAGGGAGCTTCCATACCAAGGTCATACAACACCCAGGTTAACAGTTTGGGAAGGCTGGACAATGCCTTCTGCTCATGCATGCTATTTCTTTGAGGGTTACAACAAGGGGACGCCCCCAAAAGCTGCCGTGTCTGAGTCTCTCAATCTTGTAGCCCTTCTAATTGCGACAAAGTCTGTTACAAATACAAAGACGATCGACCTGCTTCTGTAAATTCAGACATCAATGTTCCCAACAAGATTTCACTACCCTCTAACAATTTTCTTTATCTCTCTGCCCATGTTTCTTTTTTTATATTTGACCCCAGTTTGTCTGAGTGGACGGAAAGGGGCAGGTCTTAATAAAGAGCCCAGATAGCTTCCCCGCCCCTCTTGAGAGAAGGCTGAGAAGCCCCCGGGGGATGGTGGGCTTTGTGTTTTCACTCCCGGGGTCCATGTCACTCTTCCAAGGCTGATCGGTTAATTTGCTTGTAGAATGGCCCGGCGTACCAAGTTAGGCTGTACTAATGATTATAGGATCTTTGTATGGGTAATTTGTCGGCGGCACCTCTGTTGCATGGGGCCGCGACTAACCGCTTCTCTTGGCTCAAGCGGAATAATGGATACTGTAAGGTGTAAATTGAGCTCTATCCAACAAATCCCGATGAGACCATGGTCGGCTTATTAATGATTCTCGTCCATTGTTATATATTAGTAACATGGCAAGATGGGTAATTGAATACAGCATTGTTTATGACATAATTGCTGTCCGCGTCAACTAGGTGTGTCTTTATTATTGATATATGCCCAAGAATTGTATAGGGTGTAATATACAGCACTGTGCGCGCGCGTCCTTGCAGACATTCATTATCTTGTATATTATACATTATACATTTTAAATATTTAGAGAGAAAAATGAAAATATTATTTATTTATACGTATAGAAAATAAAACGGAATTCAGAGAAATATGAATTTCAGTTCAGTGAATAGCCATGTTCAAAAATGTTATGCCAGAGATATCCCGGCAGAACTCAACTCAAAGGTCTGTTGAATGTCTTTATTCTGTTTAGAATGGTCCCAAATTACCAGATCCCCAACATATCAACTTCGATAAATAATACTAAGTCCGTCAAGGTGATGATTTTTTCATGTATTTTAACTGATTTAATCGAGCATTGGGGACAGTGAACTAGTCAGAAAACTGACACCTCTGTCTATGCTCACAGTGATTGATTGATTGGTTGATTGTTTATTAACCAAAAAGATAACAAGAAATGATAACAATCAAATTAGTATAAATTGGCGGAAATAGAGCTCGCTGAAGAGCTTGCTCTATCCCTTAATAATATGAACAATTACTTCATCTGTCTATCTTACATCTGTCTATTCTGGCCAATCATAGGTCATTGAGTTTTTGGGGTTCTGGACCTTTTATGGATCATGTTTCCAATAAAGCCTGTTTATGACAAGTCTGCCGTGAACCACTAGCATTTTAAGGAAAAAAGAGCTAATTATTTTGGTTGTTCTTTTTATGTGTATATGGTAAAATCATCACAGTAGTTTCACGATGTTTTAAGGAATTTACCTCATAGATTTCTAGAAAACGATTACCCATGTTTTTAGTGAATATTAATTATTTAACAATAATCTGCAGCGGATTTTTTTTCACAATCAACAAATAGTTTAGTAAAATATAGTTTCTATGGAATAATACCTCTGTGTGTAATTTTGTGTCAAAATATAAAAAATACGGTTATGATCATCTTGGACGTTTAGCAATAGACTTGTTTGGACAATAATTGAGCCATCTATGACATCGACAAACCGGTCTCGTTTATGATATTGGACACCGATTAGATGATAGACTTGTTTGAAAATTATTGAACATCAGCTATGATAAAACTTAGACATCTGGAAGCTATCTTGTTTATGCTATGGGACGTCCAGAACTAGACTTGGTCAGACATTAATTGAAAAACAGTCATGATAAAGCTTGGAGATCTAGAAACCAGTCTTGCTTATGCTATGGGACGTCCAGCACTGGATTGGATCAGACAGTAATTGAAAATAAATCATGATAATGATTGGACATGGAAAATCCAGTCTTATTTATGACGGGGCATGGGACAACCAGCCATAGACTTGATCAAACTATTATTGAACATCAGTCATGAACACACTTTGGCATGGGATCACCAGTCTTGCTTATGCTGGGGCATGGAACAACCTACAATAGTCTAGATCAAACCATTAATGTAACATCAGTCATGATAAAGATTGGACATTGGCAATCCAGATTAGCTTATAATGGGGCATGGGACAACTAAAAATAGATTTTACAAAGCCAATAATAGAACATCAGCCATGGCACAGATTGGGCATTGACAATCCAATCTGGTGTATATCGGAGCGTGGGACAACCAGTAATAGACTTGATAAAACCATGATGCTTATACAGTCTTGGTAAAGTTTGGGCATCGACAATCCAGTGTTGTTTACGTTGGCGCATGGGACCAGCAATATCTTTGATCTAACTATTGCTTTAACATCAGTCGTGATAAAGCGTGGGCATTGACAATCCTGCCCTGTTTATGGTATGACAGGAGATAATGTGCAATAGACTTAATTAGTTTAGCCACTACTCACTTTTATGTTACGATACTGCAGAACCAGCCATTTTAAAGTTTAAGGGTGTATGGTATCATGCAAAAAAAGGGCCACATTTATTGTATAATATTGTACAATTGGGTCGTCAGACGTGCCCGTTGGGGCTTGCCCCATCTAAGGCATCGACATTGATAGTTTGTCTGTTGTCCACTTTAAGCATGGTGTGAAACCAGTATAGCGAGTTTGAAATAACATTTTTTTTTAAATTGAACGATTTAATAAATTTCAAACTGATGAATATCGCCAACAATTCTAAAGCGTGGCACCTTAAACTTAAAAGTCCTCCAATACCCCCTCACCCCACCCCACCCCAATAATTTTGTGATACATATTTTACCACATACTTTTTTTTTACCATATATATATGAATCAACACAAACAGAATAACACAACTACCAAAGCCATTCAGATTACTATCGTGTGTAATATTTACAATAAACATATTCAAATAAGCTGTTTGTTGACATCTAAAATCTCCGTTACACACCGTTCTATAAATGTATATATATTATATATATGTAACAGACGTGACACGAAATAAAACAGATCGTGGCCTCTAAATAAAGCCACGTCAGTTTACGTCTTATCATCACAAATAACGAACATTGTTTCACGAACATGAAAGTAACAATCACTAGAATTGTACTAATGTTACAGGTTTCTTTCCTTTACACCTATGATAAATTCATCTATTTCGTGAAATAGATACATAGTTCTTTGCCAATTACATCTTTATATAAGCAATTATGCCATTTGATGAAATGGATGTTTTATAAAAAGTTCATCTATATACACGTCACAGTCAGTGGATTTGTTCAGTCTAAAAGTTGAAATCAGTGTTTGTCAGTAAAGTGCCCACACAATACCTTGCTAATCATTTTTCAGTGAAACCATTAAATGTTTTTCGCTTTTTTTATGATATGTTGGTTTGGATTTATAACAGAAAACACAACTCCCAATATTCTACACAATACGCTACTAATGCGATAAAACAATATTAGAGTTGTAGCATTTTGGCTAATGTGAAACAAAGTATCTTTGTTATGTTGATGACTTCAGTTTCTCGCAGATTCTCGTCGTTTCTCGCAGTTTCCCACAACACCAGTTTGGACACTCATGTCTTTGTAATAAAGCACTAAAATTTTGGACATTTCACTCCTATATATATATTCGTCTATAGATTCGACACCAGCTTTCAAGAGTTTTATGTGCGAATAGCTACAATCCACTTCCACCAGGATCACGTGTGTCTGGGTTGAGTTAACTGAGTTCTTCCTAACATGGGTGGTGGGGAGGGTGATGACGAGGAGGCCCCTGGTGAATGAAAAGCCGCTTCCAATTCCAGATCATCGTCATCGTCATCATCATCAAGGTACGAGTCTGAGAGGGGAGAGTTCACGCTGCGTGGAGAGTCCAAAGGATCCTTACCGTCACCGGAAGTGGACGCCTCGGGAGTGGAGGACGATGAACTAAGTGTTTCCAATCTCGCCAGACGATCTTCCGAGTGGTGATGACGATTATGTAACCTGTAAATAAGGATAAAATATTCATCATAATATGTAACATTCTAAAAGAAATAAAAAGTTGTTTTCTTTAAAAATAAATCTCGTTTCTAAGGAATTACTTTTACAATATAACAACAATTAACAAAAGGCAAGAAAAGCATTGCTAGTAATCCATAGTGTTACTATAAATATTTTTAAATAAAATTTAAGATTCGCAGGTATTATGGTCAGTGCAATAGCCAATAGTTAAATTACTTTGCTTCTGGGATTTCTTCGCTCCCTTTTACACGAATATGCGAAAAAAATGGCTCACAGCTTTAATATACGACGGGGAAGAATTTTTTTAAATTGGTTTTTCTTTCTTTTCAATGTGAATTTATGCCTGTACATTAGCACAGATGTGCTTTAGTTTGACTTTGTTGCTTTACCAATGCTTGATTGTTCATATGTACTCTTACTTTCAACTGACTGTGTCAATATTCCTGACTAATGACAATCAGCCAGGCATGAATTATTAACAATTTTATAATGCATTATTGTGATTCGTATCAATATGTTTAATAATGATATATATAGGCTGTAGATCTTTAATAATATATGAATACAATTTTGACGAAATAGCTTGTTACGTATGGACACGTGATTGGAATTCAACTTCTTTAAGTGCATGGTATTTAGAAGTTGTAGGTAATAACTGAAACACAGGTTTATGGATATCAAACTTCTTCATTACCATACTTCAAACGACGTTTCGACACAAATACTAAGGTCTGCACCAAGTATAGCATATAGTATCGTTATGGTTGAGTTTATAGTGTTACCTATGTTTTAAGCATTACTACATATCATTTCACTTTGTTTCGAAAAACTATGTGATTGAATTTATGCTCTATGTTTTGTGCTGTACTCGCGGTTATTTTACTTTAGCTTTGGTTAGAAAAACTCTGTGGTAAAAATTATTTGCTCGATATTTTTTAGAGTATTTTATAGAGTAAACTCAAGGCCATTCCATGCTGTGGTATGCCCAGGGTGTGTGGTGTTCATTGGGGGCAGAAAAGTGAGAAAGTGTAGAGAGAACCCACCTCTGCCCAGCAAAGCTTTCCCTTCCTTCACACTCATTAGTGTGTATTCAAATGTATAGCTAGGTGGAGTCGAACTCGTTAGCTACATTTTACAGAATTCACCAATGATTAGGAAATTTACAAAAAAAAAAAACAGTGAGCACCTAACTTCATCATTGCTATACTGAAAATAACGGGGAATTAATTTATATTTCTTTCTTATACCTTTATTTTACCTCGTTCCTGTGCGCTTTCAAAGATCAATCACATGGCTTATAGGGTTATATTTAATAAAAAATCGAAAAGAACAAAAATTATCCACCTCTTCTTATATATCTGTAGAGTGTTGGTCCTGTAACCCAAAGGCCTCGGGTGTAAATACCGGTGGAGGCAAGCAATTTTTTCTCTCTTTGTTTTTAAAAATACATATATAACCTTTTAACCTCTTTATTATATATTCAAGTCAGTTGATAAAGTACATGTTTGACCATCACGAGTCATTCACCGTTATGGAGATATAATTGATATTTATATACGTCACTTCAATTATTGAGATATGGTTATTTATAGACAAGACTTTCATAATTAGCACAAATGCTAGTGCAAAAAGAATGTGTTGACTGAGACTCAAACGGGATTAGAACAGACGACAGAAAATTATGCTTGGTTCAAGATCAGCTTATGTTGGAATTAATATATTTTAATTCCGTGAAGCGACACACGATATAAAGGTAGTAAAATTCTTAACATGCCTCATAATGACTGATTATAGAGAAATCTAAGAATAAAAGACTGGCAATATTTCAAAATGAAAACAAACAGAACAGAAACAGAAGTATAATAAATGTTTAATTTATAAATAAAAAGGTAATTGTCCTTATACTTTCCAAGGTTTTTAATTACCGTTTAAAGCTATTCGGAGTCAATTACCCCAGTTATTGGTTCATATGTAATACGACTTCTAAAGTACGGTCTAATTAGCCCATCAGAAGGCTTTTGGTTTCGTGTGTAAATGTCTTACTTGGGTGGTCCTAAAAAGTCTTCACATGCAATAATTAAACAACTTTGCTTGTTTTTTTTTATTTTTTACAAATAATGAGATTTGTATTGTTTGCGTCGGCGATAATTACCATGACAATGTATCATGTACTTGATACAGTGTCAAGGTGCGAAGTTTGTAGAAACGTGCGCTTTAACTATTTTTAAAAAGGGAGTCATTATCTAAAAATAAAAAGCTGACGATTACTCAATGGCTAGGGATATAATAAATTACTTATAAAATTAACCCTGATTCCTACTAAATAATTTAAAATATAGAAGAAGCGATCCAATGCTTAGACAAAACGGTACTGTTTTCATATGCGATACAAGTTTAATAAAATAAATTACTTAAAATAGAACACTCTACCCAATGCATAGACAAAAGGAAATGTGTCCATTTGTGTAAAGTTTAATAAAATAAGTTAAAATAGAAGACTCGATCGAATGCTTAGACAAACGGCAATGTTTCCACATATGTTAAAAGTTTTAAGCTTTGTTAATAATTTATAGGGGCTCATTTAACGAGTTAACAAACTAAGGTTAAAGAACCAACGTGATTTATTGAAACAGAAATTGTATAAAAATAGGCCAATATATATAAATTCGTCCATCAAATATAATTGGGATAATTATATTAATTGCACTCGTTTTCATACAAAATATATATATATCTAATATTGTATGGATATCTACAAAACATATAGTGTACGCCTTGAGTGTACTTTAAAAAATTTACTAACATGCATTTTTCTCTCACTTCGACGGTGGATTTACAATTTTACTTTGTTTGGGTGAATTTTTATGTTCACTTTTAAAAAATGATTGAAGTAATAAGGGCTTCAATTAAGTGATAAACCATAGACGCTTTTTACGTAAGGGGTCCGCTTATGTTAATGTAATTGTTTTTAATTTTTCTTTTCTATTTAAAGAGAAAGGTTTTAAATTTTATCGGAATTAAGCTTATGGTTTATACTTATACTTTTCCTAGCTCATTCGGTAGAGTGTTGGGCTTGTAACCCAAAGGTCCCGGGTTCGAATCCCGGTGGAGGCAAGCAAATTTTTCTCTCTTCATTTAAAACAAAAATATATACTTTCTCCTATAATTGATACTATAGGAAACATTTCAAAGCCAACAAAAATCAATACAGTAAACAACTACTTTGTTATTAAGAATATAACAGTTATAAATCAACCCCGAAATGCCATGATGCAAAATAAACAAGACTCACAAAAAAGACAATAATTTTTATTTAAATAAATGAGATTTAACATTTAAGAGGTTGCAATAACATCACTTCGTTTCCCCAAAAAATGTTGGATTGGACTTTACAGGAGTGGCAATTCAATTCTCAATTTAGTCTTCTTTCGCTGGACGTGTTTGTAAAATTGAAATGGCAGAAATTGGCACCAAGTTGGCTTTTGGAAGTTAGATTTTCCGCTTGCGGGATAAAAAAAAATGCATATTTGGCGCCGATTGAATGAAGCAAATTACTTCCTTTAAAAAAACGGTTGCTTGGCAGAAAGAAGCTCTACTAGCTTAAGAGAAAAGAGAATGCCTTTAATGTCTGCAATACTGAAATAGCATGTTAAACATTAGCTTACTATAGACGATCTTCATATCCCAAGTAACAAAAGTTTTGCTAATTTATCTTATTTGATAAAGATATATATAGTTTGTGTATAAATATCTTGTCCTGTATTACCTTTACAGGATAATGCTTTTAAGTATAGGGAGAAAACTTAAATTGTCCCGTTCATCACTACCTTACCAAACAAGATCTTGAGATTCCACGTCACAAAGCCTAACTTATTTATCTTTCGTTTTAAAGGTTTTATTTGTGTTAAAAATATATTGTCTTGTATTCTGGTTTCTATAGAGACAAGGGGAATGCATTCAAGTAGGGAGAAAGCTTCAATCATGATTGACATGCAAAACATGCAATACTATAAACGATTTTCGGATTCCACGTCACAAAAGTTTAACTTATTTATCTTCTGTAAGATATTATTTGTGTTAAAAATATATTGTCTTGTATTCTGGTTTCTAGAGACAAAGCTAATGCATTCCGTATAGATATGAGATCTAACATTGGTCTAAACTAGTAGTTTACCATACACTCTTTTCAACTTTACCTACAACACATCTGGTTGTTGGAAATAAACTTTAGCACCGGTTCGTGTCCATTACCGAGAGTTACAGATATAAATGTCTAAATGGCTTTTAAGCTCAGTAGGCCTATCGATGTTACCAAACAAGTTGAACTTTTTTATGTTTTCTATAGAAATTATTGAACTTATTGGCTGGTGAAAGAAACGGTTGGTATAATCGTTGTTAATTCGACAACTAATCCATGTAGCAGTGCTAAGTTTCTAAACTATATTGAGCCTATACTACTGACAGCACCCCTTTAAACTTGAGCCTCTTTGACTGTGGCTTGACTCCTGTATCAAGACGTGAAAGGCTTCCGTGTCTCTATTGCCAACACGGTTTCTCGCAATTTTCGGGATCAAAAAACACTAATTTGACGCTTATCCTTTTGGACAATAATAAACATGGCGATTTGGCCGACAAGGCGTTTTCTCTCTCAGTGACTCATTACTTGGCAGTTTTTAGACAGGAAAGTTTCATCGCCTCCTATAGAAGGACACCAGGCTTGTAACCGTTCGCGAATGACAAGAAACAAGCGCGTTGCAGAAAAGCTAATCCTATTTTGTACCGGTGACAGTGATTTCCTGCCGGTTAAAAACGACAAAACGTCTGATTAGAAGCTTCTTAAGTGTGGCTGACTTTCCTTATCAAAACATTTTCTTTCTATCTTAAAAACCATTTGTTCTATTCTTTAAAAAAAAAAAGAAGAGTAATTCAAACCAAAGCAGTATTTTCACATACATATTCTACAGTTCAGACAAAAACCTAACAAGTATGTTTTTTGTTTGTACAAAAATTTATTACTGATCTTTTTATGTAACAATATTTACAATTTACTGTTTTGTATCCATAATAATATCTTTAAGAATGGACGAAACTTGTAACTTCCATTTCCAATTGATATCCTTCATGTTTTACTAGTATGTATGCTTATATGATAAATATCTGTAATCATCTTCAAAGGCATGCACGATAAATGTTATTTGCAGACCCTGCTAAATAATCCTGGTCAGATAAACACAGATTCTCCCCTGTGTCTCAAATTTTTCTGATCGGAATGTTATTAGTGTGGGCAACTAACATTTGATGTTATTCCTGAAGCATACCATGTATATAAAGAAGTTTTAAATTTATAAGTATACAACCTCAAAATTGTTTTAAGCTGTCCATGTGAATTAATATTTTGTGCTTTTGTTTATTTTCCTTGGAACCCGGATGTCGCATGCTCACCAGGCACAGCAATCTGGTCCATTGAGGTCTCGTATAACTTATTCCAAAACATACTGAATATAGGTTTGAATTTAAAAGTCACTGAGCAATCTGACACTCAGTGGTATGTCATTTTATTATACAACCATGTTGTTACATTAGAATGTATACGGTGTCAGATAGAATAACAGTTGTATATTACAGAATTAA
>JAUELC010065275.1:0-12352 GCA_031471745.1 Cryptochiton stelleri
TTCAGGACTTTTATGGCATATTGAGGTTTATGTCAAACTGACAATGAGACGGTGAACTGACAATGAGATAAAACTATCCAGTATTGAACTAGACTAGCTACTTGTGGTGCCAACTTTCATTTTGACACCATATGCCTAAATGCACCACATAAGCTGCCCACTACACTCCGGCTATGGGGTGCACTGGGGCAGTTGTTTTAGTATAAGAGATGTATGTATTGTAGCAAATCAGCGGAGCTACAGAAAAACTTTGATAGTGGTATTTAAAGCTTAGTTTATCAGCTATAAAATAAACATAATTTGATTCTCTATTATGAATAATATTCAGTACTTTGAACAAAATGTCTAAAACGCCCCAGTGCACCCCAGTCTCCCCTACATCGTTGTAGGCTTGGGTAATATTTTCCCCACCCATTTCACCCAGCCGACACAGGGTGTTCTATTTATGTCATACTCTACGGAAAAAAAACACCGTTCAAATGTTGACAGCTACCAAAAAGAAAAGAAAGAGAAGGCAAACGGTGACCCCAAAGCACTACCCCAATTCGTTTGATTCATCGGTGTTTAACGTCGTACAAGGGTATTTCACTTATATGACGACGGATTATCCACTTCTTAATCTGCCTTACTTAATAAAGTGGAAAACAGGGAAGAAACCTCGTACCCCCCACACACCCAAATACCGTAGTCTCCTATCATTTAAGCCTGGTATGATGAACTTAAAGACATTTCAGATTTTGAAAAGTCAAAATGGCCATAACTTTGCAAACAATAAATAAAACTGCGTGAAACTCATACTGGATCTGTAAGTTGTTATCAGAAAGCTGAAGACAAATTTCAGTCCAATCCAATGAAGCGTTGCGTAAAGAACGCGGACAAGTGTTCAACTTTCTTGACGGACGGACGGACTGACAGGCGGACGGACAGACGGACGAGTTGTACAAATATAGTCTCTTCAATTGAAACCACCGGAAGGCGACTAAAATCACACACAGGAATTTATGTGCCAAAAAAATCTAACAAAATAACGAATCACTTCTCATTGTTCACCTTGTCAATGTTACGGCTCCATAACTTTGAACGTCGGTGTCTTTTCCGTATTTTTCCTTGTGATTTACCCGACAAGCCTTGATCTCTATCCAGTGCGGACATCTGTGAGAATAATAAACATAACTTCTTTAATGTCCAACTGAAAAGGAAACACTTCCAACTGTGTTCAACTGTTATTTATTTCCCTGAGCCGCAGATGTATACAAAGAGCAATGTGCTGAATGTTATAAGATAATAGGGGGTGGGGAAGTTTGCTTACAGCCCAGAGAAGAGCCACTCGAGGCAGATGACCGACTGTAAAAGGCGTTTAACATCAGATAGATTTCTTCACTCACTTCAAACAGATGTAAATAAAGGTGGTCAGAGGGGTATCCCGTCATGTGATCACAGGCCTGCTGTTATAAGTACCGTCACTACCTGAACCGATTATAGAGGCTATTTATAAGGCTCAGCGGTACAATAATATATATATTGACGCCTGGCAACAACTAAAAGGTGTTAGTGAGCTTTACAGGCGTTGTGAATAGAGATCGTCCACCTATTAGTTATGTTAGTACAGATCCTGGGGACACTTTCACAAAAACTCGTACAACAAATTTACGTGTAGAATTTAACGTGAATTGATTTTACCGTACGATATTTTATTGTTGTACGAAATGTTGTGAAAGCGGTCCCTGAATCTAAAACAACATAGGCCGACTGCGGACAGTTCGTTGTCACCTTGTTGCAGTTGTATGTATCTTCGTAACACAAACTGTTATCGTAAATGGCATCATCCATGGGTACACGTCATTGGGTTGACGTCATTTACGATCAAAATTTTCGCAAGATGTTTCATTGGTGTGTGTTGTAGCATCCCCATGTATACCATAAGTATAACATGCTCTTGAATCGGGTTAAATTCCCAGGGGAAGCTGTCTGCACCACCTGCTAATTTTGCTATAATGAAAATGTATTGTGATGTAAAACTCAAACCATAGAGCCATATATCGGGACATAGTAGACCAATGTTACAACTCCGCGAAACGACGAAATACGCATGTTTAGTTTCTATATTTTGGTGTATTAAAACATCCTCTCTTCATGGTTTAATAAACGCAAATATAGAAACTACAACATGATTATCTTGTCTCTCCTCTAAGTTGTGACTTTGGTCTGTTAAATTCTACTGTGGGAATCACAGTATATCTGGATTTATTTATTGACTATTACTGGGACTAGATTTGTCTGTTAGGTATTGTCTAGTGTTTATATTAGTGGTACGGCAACACATGGTAATTGTGCACAACTCCATCTTATATATATGTAGATAACTAAAATATAAAGCTACATGTCAAGACGCTCAACAAACATATTAAACACAAATATAAGTGTTTGAAATGGAAAATGGATAACCGTAGAGTCAATAAATATTGTGATGATATGTACAAGTAACTCGTACTGATTTGTCTACCGGTTGGTATATGAATTCAAGAAACGAAGAACAGTCTTTATTGAAAACTATACGCAGTGGGCGTTCTACTCACATGTAACGTTAAATGTGAATTGGCTTAACTACATGTACCAAGAAAAAGGCATTGCGAGTTATTAATTCGTCAGTCTAAGCATATTCTGTCATCCATTAATCAAATTTATTAGGGTCACCTAACTGACATTGTTTTATTCTTTTTTACGAATTTCCATTTCACAGTTAAGGATGTAAAAGGTTATATTTTTCCACGGGGAAATCATTGTATTCTGGCCGGGTTGGAGACTGACCAGTGCAGACCAGGAGTAATAAAAGTGTCAGGGGTGTGTCTTTTGGGGCGGTCACTTCACCCCGTCCAAGCCTATTGGAATGATTTAATGAGAGGTGCTTTGTTAAATGAAAACTTCCCCTAGCTCCAAACCTGCATAATTACTGAACCCTAATTCCCCTGTGACACCAATCGTCAGTAATAATACATAGTCATTGGAGGTGACAAGTTGAGTGGACGGAAAGACAATGATTTTACCAAACAATGACAACCAGGAGGTCAACAGAGGAAACAGGGTATGTCCCAGGAAAGTGAAAAAATTAAACTACCAACATCGACAATTGTAGTATATATCATCATCATAATATAGTATGGTTATAACATAACCGAGCCGAAATATATATTACTAAAGCAACATAACTTTCCTGTTCGGAGTTTCTATTATACTATATTACTTACAACTGATATGTGGAACTCTGACATCTACAAATGTACACAGCCTTTTTTAGATGCTTCAGAGAACGGTATAGTATGATGTGGTCATGTCATTATGAAAAGAAGGATTAACTGACGTATCCAACAAATTAATGACCATGCACGTATAACTTACTGTGAATATATTCGAGAAAGATACATATGTACTAAATCCCTAAATTAAATAAGTTTCCAAAAAAGACATTCTTATACTATCATGCTGAAGTTGTTGGCTTGTGGATAATTCTACTGTCAATGGAAATCCACATAAAACCTACAACAAATTAGAACTGCACACACGTGTTGTTTGGACCAAATTCTAGGATAGAAATTTAATATCAACACATCTAAGAATAAGCATTATTAGAGCCATTGCTCGAAAAGAAGGATGTCTTTCTCCGCTGTTTTTCATGATATTCCGACAGAGGCGATGCACTGTATGAAAAGTGGTACATACATTTGATTGGTTTATGCGTTTTCGCTATTTTACTTTGATCTCTGTCTGCCCGCCGAAAGGCAAGTCGCGTGGCAAGGGCTGATTACATAATTTGTGGTGATGTCAGCTTTGCATCTGGAAGATGATGAATATGAAGCCGGTATAAATGGACAGTAACATTCTAACTGGGTGGTTGACAAATTTCTGTGGTTTTAGTGGATTTTTTCTTTAGCATTATTTCCCCAGTTAATGACAAATTAGTTTATATGTTTTATTATATATTATCGTGGGAGTCTGCATTGATGAGTGCACCTATATTATCTTTTTAAATAATATAGATAACAATGGGCAGTATGAGAACGGACACAAACATTTTATCGTACTGTGTATCATAAACTGAGTCCAGTCAGGTTTTGCATAGGATTGGGAAGTATACACATATTTTTGATACATTTTCCCCGTTTTACTCGGAGGTGTAATCTGAGCTTCTTGAAGAATCACCTTTTGTCTACCTTTAAAGATCACATCAGATAAACTTGATTACAAGATGTTACATGTATATGCATGGTAACAGAACTAGAAGAAAGCATAACAGTGTGATATTTTCAAAATCAAGCCCAATATTAATGAAATGTTTTCACAAAGTTGAGATAACGGTACTCTTTTGAAACTCTCTAAATAATATATGCTAATCTAAATTCTTAGAAACTCGTATATCAGTATATCGGTAATGTATGACAGAGCGCAATACATATATGTCCACCTGAAGCAGGTATATTACATGTAAAACACGTATAATATATATATACATATATTTTTTTTACAAAGGAAGAGAGCAAAATTTGCTTGCCTCAACCGGGATTCGAACTCGGGACCTTTGGGTTACAGGCCCAACACTCTACCGACTGAGCTACAGAGGCTCACGATAGAATGAGTTCCCGAATTTTAACCCAGTGAAGACTGCGATTTTCTCTCAACATAAAGCAATGACACAGGGACGCTAAAGTAGCATCTTTTTTATTTAGATATTACTCGCAATTGGTTTTTGCTTGAGACAGAGATGCTGAATTTAACATTTTTAATCTAAGAGGAACTATGTTCCATTCTCTAGCACCTGCTAACTTAAGACTATGATAAGAAAGATACGAGTTTCAGAACGGTCTTTATAGGTCAAATATGATAGCTCTGGTGTTGTAGCTGTGAACAGACAGATGTCGTCAGTTCAAGATCGAATATTGCAATGTAGAGATCCGGGAAAGCATATAAAGTTAAGAGTGCATGAGTAGGAGGCATAAGTATATGTATTGGTTGAGATCAGTGAGCGTTAAAACAGTTTGGATGAAAACAGAGGAGCAGTATGTTCCGAGCTGTGGGTGCAGAAGAGGACAAACATGCCACGTTCTTTAACAGCATATGACAAAATGAATATACCAGCAAAAGTGATTAATATAGAATAAGAAAGGTTTCCTTTAATATGATTGATTACGTCAATGTCGCGTGATATCTTTCGCAAGGTATATGATCTATTTATTGGATACCCATGACAGCTCGTCATTAAAAATGATTCCCAGAAATTTGAACTCTTGCACGATTTTGATTTGAACCAGATTTAACATAGTAGGTTGTTAGTTAAGGCAAATTGCACGAATTGAACAGATTGGCATACATTTTGTTTCAGTGGTATTTAGAGAAAGTCTGTTTTCACTAACCCAATTCAATATTTTGCTTAATTCTGAGGACATTATGTTTACAGCGTGATAATGGTTTTTGGAAGAGTTGATACTCTCGTATCATCAGAAAAAAATTATTTAGGAGAATAGTGTGATTTCCAATGCCGACAATTCGTGATAAATCTAGAAAAGACGCCATACTGATGCTTTGTTTGAATTAGTTAGATACATCACATATGTCACCAGATTTAAAAACTGTGACGATTTTAGCCAATTTGAATTGGTCGGGGAATATTGTTTGTTTGAGGTTTCACGCCGTACTTCATGCTATTTCACTTATATGACGGTGTGTTAGCCAAATGGGTGAAGGAAACCACCCTGACGCCACTGGCAAAAAACAAAGACTAGATACAAAGACAAGCACATGGCATAATAGTACGCTACAACAGCCTAGCTTCTTGTTGCCTCTCAGCTATGAGAGCACAGGGAAAACGGAAGTTGCCTTCAACCTCCCGCGACTAAACGAGAGGTTTGCAATATGATATATTGGTTGGGCTATTTGTTTTACAATATATATGTACCATCGGCGCCAGCTGAATATGATTCGTTGTTTATAATGGACTGTAGCAGTTCCTGTGTCACAGTTGAAAGGGAAATTCATTTAAAATTGGGAGTCCCAAGTATTCTATGTCCACGCCCCGGTCTCAGCTTGGTAAGGTCTGATCTCAAGCTTAGAAGCCGGTCACTACACTCCTCCCTCCTTTTGAAAAGGAGAGAGCCAAGGGAGGAGAAATCACACATTCAGTCTATCAATCTTACGAATCTCACCCCCAACATAGTTGATGTAGATACGGTATTTCTCAATTCCCCCTAAGTCGACCGGGATTCCCTGCAGTTTTGTTAGAGCTGACCGTGTGTTTATAGCACAGGCTCAGTTCAGCTTTTGCCTTCAATGTTGTCGGCTCTCGGCTGGGGCATACACTCATCGTTCGTGTATGTCCACCTGTTGATAGGTTTACACTTCACATTACTACATTGTTCATAACGCATACAGCATTCAGTCATCGCATTTAAAAAAATAAACAGTACAGATTTTTAGACTTTAAAGTGTAATTTTTAAATTGCATTAGTAAGGTAGACACTCCAGGGTCTAATCGGTTGTCGTTTTTTTTGTAATACTTTGTTGTTCTTGTCCGACTATCCTGTTACAAAAAGGCCATGGTGTTGTACCTCTCCCTCTCACATCATGCTGTAGGAGAGGGTTAGAGTTAAAAGGCCTAATAGCCTTAAACTTACCATTATGGCTGATAACGTTCAGGCCACTGATGTGTATCTTTGCCTGAAAGACATCGTGACCGTGACTAATGAGGACACAAACGACAAGCTGATGGACCGTGGTATCTCCTTTAGCGGGATAGATCGTTTGATTTTCCCTATAGAACAGTCGAAAATGTTGGTTAAAGGTGAATCTCAGTTAGAAATGTCTGATGGAGCTATACAGGAGAAACTTTCCCACGCAGGCACTGTTAAAAGTAGAAAACGGGAGTTTTACTCAATTTAAAGTCCGGGATTCGCAGAATGTGGATGTCCAGCTTGAAAGACGACATACCCGAGGTCAGCCTTATTTGGCTGCGTCGGTCCGCGCAACGATTCAATGCGTGTAATAAAACCAACCTAGCTGTCTCAAATGTCAATCTTGTCACCTGTCCGTTATTGATGCAGACGCTGGAGCTGACTCAATCGACATTGTGACTTATACTTTGACCCCTGAGATTCGTGACCCTCCGATTTAGTCAGCATCTCAAACGTGAGAAGAAGTCGAACAAAACAATGATTCACACCGCGTATCCACTCCGCCGTTATGGGGAGACTATTTTCCAGAATATCTTTCCATCCCAAACATTATGTTCCTTGACATGCGAATAATGCTGTCCATGCATCCCCCAATCATAACAAAGGACACAGGACACTATGTTTGTGGGATGCGTTTGCATCTTCGTCTCAATCGACTTCTGGGGGCACCTCCATAACTTTTGAAGATATTGAGCCTTCCCTAGCCGGGACAGCATCGGAACATATGGATGACATAGAAGTCAGAAATGGGTGAGTCTGTCGCCTGTGGCATAAAGGACAAGCTAACTCCAGCTTATTCCAACGACAATGGGGAGGATTGGTATCAGTGATAACTTCCCTTGGTGTCCACTATCGCACTATGCGAAGGGATAATAAAGTTTCAAATGTTAGGAAGCAAAGCCCAGTTAAACAATTATCACAGAAGGATTTTCGCTCAGCGCAAAGCCGCCTTGTATAAAAAAAGTCTAGGAAAACACCCTACTAACTAACATAATGGGTTGAGTGGCGATCATATCTTCCTTCTCGTCTGCAATCCAGGTCTGGGCGTAGGGGAAAGATGGTATTAAAAAGCTTGCAATTTATTTTAATAGGGTCAAGGCTCGCCGTTAGCGTCGGGCAAAGCGTAATTAGAAAGGTCGTTTGCCATTGTAGAAAGGCGGGTTGAACAACCCATCTAACCAAGCGCCGTGAGCGCTTGAGGCGTATAAATAAAGAATCCAAAGAGCTATCAATCCGCCGGGTTGAGCGCCCGAGTGAAATGGGGTATGGCGGGAGAGGAAACAACCCGTCATTTCAGCCCCTTGAAAAAGCGCAGGGCGTAGAAAGCTTATTCGTGGTTATAAATGTGATGACCACGTTTCCCCGACCTCCACCGAAGATATGTTAGAAGCATCCAGAACGTTTTTCCAAAGATGTTCTTGTCCCAAAGTGTTAATCAATCCTGTAATGAAGACCTATAAGACAATGTAACGAGCGTTTTATCTCGGGATGAGGTCGATTTGTGTGACGCCCCTCGCCCTGCCAATGAACTCTTTCTGGCAGCCAAGTATATGGCCACCAATAAGTCCCCATATACTGACGGTCTCCCGGTAGAGATCTGTATTGCTTTGTGGGACATCTAGAAGTGGCAAACGAAGCTTTGAGCAGTAAACATCTGACGGATACAATGCAACTAGCTATCTTTCGGCTAATCCGCAAGCGTGGACCCATGGAGGACCTGTAAAGCTGGCAACCTATTTCCTTGTTATGTGCGGACTACAAAACCATCGCCAAGGCCCGAACATGAAGGTTATGATCGGTAATGAGCTCTGGTGTCCGTTCCAGGCATGACATGCTCAGTCCCTTGTCGTTCATCCTGCCAAAGAGCCTGTTTGTCCGGGACCTAATAGCCATGGTAGAGAACACAGAGGCGGCTGTTAAAAACATAGCCATTGTAATGGCATTTGACAGAGTTGAGTGAAATACATTATACCGGTTCTCCTTCGTATGGACATTACGAAATGGGTTGAGCTTTTTTACCTGTTCAACCGTCCTCTGATGAATGGTTCCTTGGAAATACAATTTATCTGGGCCGCTTACTAAAGGATGGTAAGAAAGTTCTTGTGGGATGGGAAGACCTCGTGTTTCCCTTAGAATTTGTTGCCTACCAAAACAGAATGGGCGGTTTTGGCCTTGTGTTCTTGTGGGATGGGAAGACACCTCGTGTTTCCCTTGCAATTTGTAGCCTACCAAAACAGAATGGGCGGTTTGGGCCTTGTTCAAATTAGCAGCTTTAAAGCTTAAATTCCTTGTTGGCCTTATTTCCAAAGGAAGATTCTCGAGGACCAGTTGATGTCGAGGGACAATAGCCAACTTTCAAGTATTGGTTAAACCTAATTGAATAGGGGAGTTCAATACACTGCTTTTCAGCTACCGAGATTCCAATGGAACAAATCAGTTCACACAAGTGGTACAACTGGATCTGCCAACAAAAGTGAGACAGAATCCGCTTCGTTCACCAGGTGGCAGCTGTGGGATACAGCCCGGTACCTTGGGAGATAGTCTTTTAATTCATCTTCGACTCTTTTATCACACACCGAGATATGGCCATCCACTTTGTATTACTACACAGGGAACTCGAGTCTGGAATCATCTTGTTCAATCATCGCGGACAACTACGGACCATCTGTAAGTCGTCAGGAAAGTCATTCGTCCATATTTTCCTCAGCTGCGGCGTCGCTGTACGAATGTGGACCCTTGTAAATGGTCTATAAAGTAGTTATTTGGGGGTCTTGTTTCGTTCAGCGATAATTTCATACATTTTGGTGAAGGTTTCGCCAAAAACAAGAAATGCCTGACGATTGTACGTGCTTTAACTCTAAGTGCAGTTGGCACCCTGTGGCGTCATCGGTGTTATGCTGTTGACCACAGTGGACATTTAGATCATCGGACATTTTTTTACGCGATTTAACACACCTCCTGTTGTGTGAGTTTGAGAGAGCGAGGCGTCGTAGGAATGTCGACTATAATCCACAATAGCATGGTGTCGCAATAATTGTTTTACGCCTATAAAAGATGGATCTCCGTGGGGTAGATTAGTTTTGTAACATACATGTATTATGATTTTAACTCATTTTGTACGGTTGTCTATCTATCTGAGTGTTATGGCGTTGTAGCCATATAAGATGAGCAGATTTCTTCTGTAGCTTGTAGGATCAAATATTTGATCCTTGATCTCTTTCACAGCCAAGACAGTTGTGTTTGTTTGTTTGATTGGGGTCTTACGCCGTACTTAAGGTTATTTCACTTATATGACGGCGTGCCAGTCTAATGGGTGAAGGAAACCACCCCGACGCCATTGGCAACAAACAATGACAAGATACAAGACAATCACAGGACAAAACAGGACGCCACAACAGCTTCTTGTTTCCCCTTCGCTCCGAGAGCACCAGGGCAACACGAGTAAAGATCATGAGCAAGACATATGTGAATAGAATAATAAAAGAAAGTATAAATGAATGTATATGAAATGATAAATAAATTTTTTTTCAAGAAAAAAAAAAAAGGGTGAATATATCTTTGGGAGCCTATCCTTAGGAGAATAGGTCCAATGAAGGGCCCCTGGAACATAGGTATATTAAGCCCTATCTTAAGCAATTTTAACCCGGGGGCCGATTCCACACAACACTTTCTGACTGAAGTCAAAATTTGAAATGCTCTTTAATGGCTTATTTATTAGGTATTAGGTAATTATTACCTTCATACAACTATTAAGTCACCCACGAAGGCAAAACAACTTGGAAAAAGTCAGATAAACCTGTAAAATCAGACCCTCAAAGTTTTGACTTAACGTAAGTCAGAAGATGCTTTGTGGAATCTGGTTTCTTTGTTTGATTGTTTGATTGGGCCGTACATAAGGTTATTTCACTCATATGAGGGCGTGCCAGCCAATGGGTGAAGGATACCACCCCCGACGCCACTGGTAACAAACAATGACAACATACAAGACAATCACAAAACGCCACAAACAAATCAGCTTTGTGTTGCCCCTTAGCTCTGAGAGCACCAGGGCAACAGGAATCTCCCTCAAACCACCCGCTGTGTAATCTGGAGATCAATACAACATTCTGCTCACCAAGACTGTAACTGATGGCGGACTGAGGTTTTCCGCCAGACCCAGAATTAAACATCGAGATAGCTGGTGAGGCAGCGGCTGATCCTGACTTCCTGGCGCCTGATCCTCGAACTCCGTCACTAGGCACGATTGCCGGGGATTTATCAGGGTTTGATCGCTTCTCTGTACATGTAGCAGTTGATAGAAGTGGTAAGTGATGTATGTACTTTCGTTCTGCAAAAAAAAATTATTTGTTTTGATTGATTGATTTATTGATTGATTCATGTTTAATGCCTTGGTGGGTACTTCACTTATATGTCGGCGGTGTACTCCAACAGAAAATAGCTACAATAAAACAACCATAAATGTAAATTGTTTTGCTCTGTTGGAAAAATAATGTTCCTCCAGTGCTAAGAAAAAACAGCATGGCTATTTCGGAACATGTTGCCCTCAGCCAGAGGGGCAGGAAAGTTTGTTGTATTCCACTTATATGACATCAATTCCAGTATCAATGGTGGAGAAAACCACCCCGACTGACTGACTCCCAGTTCAGGGGTTCATAGAAGTCTGATTGTTACTGAAAATATTCAGCTTTTGTTAAGGGTCACATTGAATTTCCTTCCTTTTTTTTAATGCCAAACTATTCATTTTGAACATTCTTTAACATCAGAAATGGAGTCTGAATTTTTTTTCTTCAAAAGGATGCATTAAAATGGTGTCTCAATTTGAGTGTATTCCCCAGCTTTTCCTCAGCTTAAACTGGACTTCTTTTTTTGTAGTTACTGGGAATTTTCACACCTCTGGGGATGTTTTTAGGCATTGCCGAGGGCAGAATAAAACTCAAACAGTGATATATTTAATCAGGTTTTACTGGTCGCTGACCTGTGGACGACTGCAAATTGATGTTAAACATATTTTTTTTGCGAAACAGTTGTAAATTGAAACCTTATATAACATTGCTCCACTTACATTTAAAAGATACAAGATCATGATTGCATGAATTAATCCACAGAATACATTGTTTTATATTTAACATATATATATACGTAATTATTGTTTTGATATATAAACATAACAGATAAACTTAAATCGTAAATTTTCTTGCATTATTTCTTGTACGGTGGATACAGTGGAAAAATATGCGCTAGGACAGCCATATGGGCAATGTATACAATATTAAATAAAATTCATGGAAATGTACATGTATGTAAACAAAGAAATTTATGTTAAATTGGTTTATTGGTGTGTAATGACATATGTGAGGGTATTTCACCTATAAGCAGTTAATTTACAATAAGCATACATGTTTGTTTGATTGGGGTTTTACGGGCGTACTTAAGGTTATTTCACTTATATGACGGCGTACCAGCCAAATGGGCTAAAGAAATCACCCCCGACGCCACTGGCAACAAACAATGACAAGGTAAAAGACAACCACAGGATGCCACAAACAGATCGGCTTCATGTTTCTGAGAGCAACAGGGCAACAGGAAGCTCCCTCCAACCGCCGATATAAGCATACATATAACTATATTTTGTA
>JAUELC010065383.1:0-19155 GCA_031471745.1 Cryptochiton stelleri
AATAACTGTATGAAAAGCGAAATCCCAAAAAACGATTTTGTTTACAGATGTAAACATGTCAGTCAAAGACACACATGGCAAATGTTATGTTAAACAATTTAGTTCTGTTTGAGTTTCTGTCTGTCTGTATATTTACTCGCCTGACTCTTTATCAGAGAGCTTCAGACCTTTTACAGCTCAGCTTTGAGAGCGGTTTTGAATGAAAACAAGAAAACGGCCACCTGCAATGCTACTAGATCCGAATGAATAAATATAGTTTGGGAGTGGTTTTAAGTACACAGCCTATTAATAGGATTAAATAAGGGATTAAAGTCCGCTTGTGTCTCAAAATGCTCTTAAAATTTCTCAATTGAAGGTTGACCTTAAAAGAAAACAGCTACATCAAGTTATAAACTGAAAAAAAGCAATCAGTTAAAAAATTATAAACGTCAACATCTGATTTGATTTCAGGAAATTGAAGTAGGCCTAAGTGAACGAGAATAACACGGACGACTTTGGCTTACCCCTTACAGATCCTCTTTATCACAGATGTGTAGGTAATATAATTTTCTCATTCAACTACTTTTTTTTATTTTCAAGTACTTTTTAGACCTGGCTTCCTTTTCCAGGTTTTCCAGAGCCTGCAATTTTTATTTTCATTTTCAAGGACTTTCAAGGAATTTCAGGCCCCGTACGAACCCTGCATTAACAGCACTAGTAACAGGGAATATCATGAACAGCGCTGGTAACAGGGAATCTCTCATGAACAGCGCTGGTAACATGGAATCTCATGAACAGTGCTGGTAACAGGGAAATCTAAAGCGATAATTTTAACCAATATGACCATGGAAACATCCCATCCCTTTTTGAAGGGATAAAACAAACAAAAAAAACATAGGCAGATTTTCATGATTTACAAACAAAATCATGTTAAATATGTCTTGGGTTTTTCTTGTTTTGAAAACAATGTTAAAATCTTTATTTATCTCGTTTTAGAAGCCTCATCAATTTAGACTCACCTGAACACAGGGGGGTGATTCTGTTTCCCAAATTATAATTATTGGCCAGAACCATGTATATTATGGGTAGTTTTCTATAGCATATTTTTTTTATTTACTTTACTGGGGATGTGTTTTTTGTTTTGTTTTTTTTTGTTGTTTTTTTTGTAGTTTTTTTTTTGGGGGGGGGGGGGCACCAGTTAATAAACTCGAGGAGATGTTATTAACATCAAAAGTATTCTACTGTCCTTGGCCAACAATGTCCACTCAAGCCAAAAGTCGGAGATTACAGCAAACTACAGTACTGCCTGGTTCTAGCTTCCCCTTAAATCCAGGATCTTCCCCGCATCTTCCTCAGCAGATCCCTACATCTTCCTTAGAACATCCCAGGAAGATGTGGGGATCATCCCCGGAAATCCCAAACATGTTGTCATATAATATTAGAACATCTTCCCCATATCTTCCTAGGATGTTCCCCCGATGATGTGGGGATCGTTCAGACATGTTCCTGGGATCTTCCTTGGTAGATAGGGGAAGCTAGACCTTGGCAGTACTGTATGACATAATCCATAATAGAACGTAGTGACTGCATACAGCAGAATCCAACAGGACAAACACTTACGGCGACAAGAAAAACAAACTGGCTTAAACAGAAAGACATTCCTTGTTCAGTTTCTTCAGTCAATCTGGAAGTGTTGTTTTGTTATAGAATAGGTGTGACTTCCCCTGTCGTCTGTCAGTTTGACTGTCTGCCTGGTGGAAGGTAGCCACGGAATGTGGGGTCGCACCACACTTCATATTCCTGTAACACAGCCCTTAGACACATTCTTCAGACTTACACACAAACAACATGGGAAAAATTCTGTTTCAACCATGTATGTGAAATATAGATGGGGGTTGGATATGTCAACAACATTTCAGCCCAAAGCCCATGGTTCTGGAAATGGAATTTGCACGAGAACCAATTGCAGGTTTTCAATACAAAAACAACAAATTGTTAAAGATTCTAGTGTATTAGCTATTACACACGACTTCTGCAACAAATACAACCTCAGTACATGGATAGGGATCGTACAGTGTTGTTTGCTTCTTTTGTGTTGTACTTTAGGTTATTTCACTCATATGTGCCTGCCCAATGAGTGATTGAAACCACCCTCTAGGCCACTGGAAACAAGCAATGACAAGAAACAAGACAATCAGAGGAAGCAAAACATGGTGCAATGGGACAAAGTGTGCAAATCTACAGTGACAGACACCACAAAGTGACAGACACCACAACATATCGGCTAAATCTACAGTGACAGACACCACAAAGTGAGAGACACCACAACATATCAGCTAAATCTACAGCGACAGACACCACAAAGTGAGAGACAGTTAGGTTGCCCCTAAGGTTCCACATGCAGGGCCTACAAAGCTCTCACCAACTACCTGCCTGTTATAACTGACGAGCACTTACACACAATCCAGTCTTAAACCAGGACAGCATCCAGAAGAGACAGCTTACAAGATCACCAGAAGACAGGTTTGCACCATTATGACATCAGACAAAGTATGGATTGTTTGGGGTCGTACGGGTTGTGAGCCGACTTGTCCTGCAGCTCACCTGTTGACAGATTTCCATTGGACTTTGCAGCCTGGCACACTTGTGTATGGATCTTTGATAGGTATAAAGCCAACTTTTCAAACTGCCAAATCAATACAAGAGGAGAGACGGGAAGGGAGGTTCAAACACTGAACCTGCCCTGTAATACTGAGATCAATTGCTGAAAGTGACACGGCTCTAATACTCATAGCTCTGCCTTCATCCTCTACTCTAGGATGATCAACACATTGCCTACCTGGATACTGCTGTCAGAGACGCGGTCAAAAAGCCGAGGAAACACACCACGAGTGTGAGCCAAATCCAATAATAAACAGAGCCAAGTCTAACCAGGTATAGGTTTGGGCATGGAGGGAAACTACAACATGCACTTCTGTCAACAGTGCTTGGCACGAAATGTAGATAACATATCATTGCTACTGTGCAGCAGCAGCCCATGCTATCAACATCTTTGCTTAAAATCAATTTACCCAGCTATTCACACTTCTAAGACTTTGTATAACCTAATGTCATCAAGCCTGGTCTAATAAACGAGAAAAGAAGTTGAACAAAATATTGTTTACAATCTGAAGAAAACATTGTCTACAAGATAAATACATAACTTTTGTCCACAGTCCTGGGTGAGTTACATCTAACAAGTTTTTTTGTGGAGACTGACTGTCGTTTTAAAATACACAACAAGGAAAATGGGAATTTTATATTATTTTTATTTTTAATGTTTTACAGTAAAGTTTTGATATCGGTGGTAATGTAACATGTTGTCACCAAGTTGACATGAAAACAATCATGTGCACATGTGTTTTATTTACATTGACTACAACTTCTAAATGCTTCTTGTACTTCACAGATTGGTTGGTTGATTGATTGGGGTTTTACACCGTACTTAAGGTTACTAATTTCTCTCATATGATGGCATGCCATCAACAAACAATGGCAACAAGCAAGGACAAGATAACAAGACAATCACAGGACATAATACATGGTGCAATTAGACAAAGTGTGGAAATTTTCAGTCCTAGACGCAGCACAAACAGATAGACTTCATGTTGCCCCTCAGCTGCGAGAGCACCAGGGCAACAGGAAGCTCCCTCCAACCGCCCACTGTACTTGACAGAAGGCAGAAAAATATAAATAGATTCAACTAAGTTACATTTACAAATTGTATAAAGCTTTAGGAACTCACCATACTGAACAAAGTCATATTGTAGTCAAACTGCACATACATGAATTCAACATTAACAGCTTTTATTGCACCTTACAGTTCTGAACAGCGCACATACACAACTGGGCTGCCAAGCTGTGAAATGCTGTTTGCCACACCCATAGTTATTGACAGAGGGACTATTACATAATAATATTTACAGCATTCTTAATAGGTCACTTCAACAATATTAAAACACGCTGTACACTGACTGCTCTGAATTAAAATGAAAGGTAAATGTATAGGCACGGTATAAGATTAGCTCATAATCATGATATTCCCTAATCCAGGAACAAAGTAAACCATTCATGAGAATATCAAATGAATACCCTCATATATGGTGTAACTACATTTATTATTTATATTTAGGATAAATATCAGGATTTCCCTCACTCCTAAAATTTATATTTCACTGGCATTACGTTTATGATATAACATGTGTCACCCGACTAAGTAAATAAGAATGTCCTTAGGTTTGTTCGTTTGATTGGGTTTTTACAACATACTTAAGGTTATTTCACTAAACCATCAAACCAACTGCAAGACACAAGACAAGCACAGGATGCAAAATGTCTTGCAAAAATGGCCTTGGAGTCCACGTAAACAACTGCAGCCTAACACACCGCTATAAAACATAGCCTCTGGTGGCAAACTCACAGATACACAGCCTGTGTAAGCAGCGGTTAGAATGATGAATGCCGAATAAACAGTCCCTGATTTAGCAGCGGTTAGAATGAGGAATGCCAAATAAACAGTCCCTGATTAAGCAGCGGTTAGAATGAGGAATGCCAAATAAACAGTCCCTGATTTAGCAGCGGTTTGAATGACGAATGCCAAATAAACAGTCCCTGATTTAGTAGCGGCTAGAATGACGAATGCCAAATAAACAGTCCCTGATTTAGCAGAGGCTAGAATGACGAATGCCAAATAAACAGTCCCTGATTTAGCAGCGGTTAAATGACGAATGCCAAATAAACAGTCCCTGATTTAGCATCGATTAGAATGACAAATGTCAAATAAACAGTCCCTGATTTAGCAGCGGCTAAAGAGGTCTGTACATATATATAAATAGCAGCTGCACAATAGTGTACCATCAAACATGACATCCTTTCCAGACACTTCATAGGTGACTCCGCTGACATTCGAGCCAGCGTGCCGGGAGTGTTATACTCGCTCACCCTGTTCCGAAAACAGGTACTTCCAATCGTTGCTATAGGCCTACTATAGTCAGAGTGGACAGGTCATATGGTCATTTGGGCAAAGCCCGGTAATCTGGGATCACTGGGTAAAAAAAAAAAGCTGCTATAGGCTGGATAAAAAAAACATATCAATAAATAATGGGCTGACCAACTATGCCTATAGGCGAAGGGTGTCTGGGCCGGTTTAAAGGCCCAGCCTGCTACGTCTGGCCCTAGATGGCAGAGAAAGCACAAATTTAGCGGAGCTGCCCTACAGACACATCTTTAACTTAAATGCACAGTATGTCTCCTAAATGAAATCATATTTTTCCATGAAAACAAATTTGATAAGGGCTAGAGCTTGGAGTATAGCATACAGTTTGGCAACTCAACATGCAACAGCGAGAAAACAAAGATGTCGGCACCGAGGTTTGGTGACATGGAAGTAACCGGTTTTGTGAACGCAAAAGTGATTAAGCAACCTCGCAAGTTAGTTAATAGGATACGCATTTATTTCGAGTTGACCTTAATTTTACCAAACTTTGTATTAAATGATTAATAACCGTGTGTTTTCACTGCTAAATCCATGCATGTTCTGCCGCCTTAAGCTGAAACTGTGCATGGAGCAGGCTAAGAGAGGGAAACATTCACGGCTCACTGACTCAAATGTCAGGGGAGTTTCCAATCCCCCCATACTATATCCCAGGTTATGCCAACTGTTGACTGTAATCATTAATTGTTGAGTGTCTAGCATAGAGGAAGCTTTTTGATCAGTCTAATCACTGAGACATTGTCACATGTAAGTCAGTGGAAGATGATCTGGAAGTCTACAGGTATGTTTCTTAACTGTAGCTCAATTGTCGTTGAAAAAAATAATGCACTTACCTGACAACCTGTAAGGTGAGAGTTTTGAAGGCACTCTGTATTAGCTGTACTGCCTCTGTAATAGTACTACAACCCACATCATTCACACGACTAATACAATCACCAGGTAACAAACTACCCTCTTTGTCAGCCCTCCCATTCGCTTCAATCTGAAACATTAAAATAGAAACAGTTAACTCTTTGATTTCTTTATCTAAATTTATTTACTTGTTCTTAATTATTTAATCAATGGCATTTCACTTACACATATCATAGCAATAACAGATAATGAAACTAACTTACTATGAATAAATACCTATAGAACCATCACAGTAGAGACAAGAGACCAGTTTATTGGTCCTCAATTAAGAAAGGATGTCATAAACCACTAAGCACTGAGCACTGTGGCTTAGTGGGTTGAGCACTGGGCTGCTGAACTACCTACAATGTACCTAACAGGTTCAATTCCGCCATTATACCGTAGGTGAGTTAACTGGTGACTGCAGAGATCCTAGCCTGGTACTTTTTACGAGGTTTCTTCTCGGTTTTCCACTCAAGGCTGACAATGCAAAGTTGTCATACAAATGAAATACCTTAAAGTATGTTGTTACCTGCTAATCACACAAACAATCAAAGGATTAAAACAGTAACAAAATTGTTGAAATTAACAAATTTTACTTTTTCCTTTGTTTTCTCAAATAAAGTCATCTTACTTTATGTAGCTAGGCCATCAATTAGGCAACTGTGCTCGGAACTCCCAATTGTCCCCAATTAAACTGTGGTAAATGATAAGGACAAAAAACTGTGCTCAGATCTCCCAATTGTCCACAATTAAACTGTGGTAAACTATAAGGACACAAAAACTGTGCTCAGGACTCCCAATTAAACTATGGTGAATGATAAGGACACAAAATTGTGCCCATAACTCCTAATTGTCCCCAATTAAATTGTGGCAAATGATAAGGACCCAAAATTAAAATAATGGATGTGGTCATGGTAAAACTGGTCCTCGTACAACTGTTCTGAAACAAAGAGCTTTAATACAAGAGTAACAAGAGTTTGGGGCTCAGACATGTTCAGTGTGGCTAAAACCTGACAAAATCCCAATATTCCTTCTATCACCTTCCAAAGTTTGTGCCCCATTTATTTTAATATGTACAGAAGGTGTAACATACCAACTATGTTTTATTTCGACTGTTATGACGCAACAAATATTGGTTCCATGGAACTGTCTTTTCTGGAACATAATGTCTTCGTACTAGAGAACATTTAAGCGAAGATATCATAAAAGACACAATTGGTCGGGAAGTTAAAGATGAAAATCTTCAATGATACATCTTGAAAGGCTACTTAATTACTTCTAGTGTTCTAAAGCAATTGTGAGATATCTATATTCTGTATTTCAAAAATATCTCCGTAATGAGAGTTAGCAACTCCTAATGGAAGGGTAGGCATTAAACAATAAAGGTTCAATTGTACCACCCTGTTCAAGATTAATTAAAAACCGGAGGTAATCCAGAAACATAAAGCGGACCATTGATTAGCAAGGGCCAAACAATCAACTGACCTCCATCAAACATGACGATTTTAAGTAATCTTTCACGCTACGACTACAAAATTTTGTGCACGATGTAAACAAAACATTTCACGAATAAACAGCCAATCACCAAAGTTCAAACAATGGGGATCTTTTCCTGGAGCAAACAAAGGCTTTCTGGGAAACAAAGCATATTTTCTTCGCCGACCGAGGACAAATATTGTCTCTTCTCTTACAGGATCTTTTTTCTGTGCACAAATTGTCTCATTAGTGCTGCTGGGTTACAGTAGCATCTCCTGTATTGACCTAGTTCTTTTAAAAAATAACATGAATAAATCCATTTCTATTTCTGGCGTTTACACGCTACTCCATAGTGGTGTTAACACAGTTGCAGAGTTTTAGCACTCACATCACCCAGGACAACATGTGATTGGTTAAATCTGCGAGTATGACAACTAAACTCTAGATTGTCACTAAAACAAATCCACAGAATTTTAGAACCACAAAATATTAAAACTTAAACCCACAAATCCTGAAATATGAAAGATTTTCATAATTTTCGGCTATTATCCATGAACAGTTTCTGTTTTATGAATAAAACAAACCTTGATAATATCAGACGTCAAAATATTATTTCCATTCATTCTCCACTTTTAACAGGAATTTTAAAACAGTTACTGCAATAGAAGTTAAATGGGAAGTACAGCACTTTTCAACCTAAACCTTATTTTCAACATATTTTGATACACATTTAACCGTGTCACATTTGTAACTAAGTAAGCATAACCGTTAATTGATCAATTTAAAAAAACAGGTAGTGACATTATCCATGAGAAGACAGACAGACAAGGATGCATCTTTAATTCAAACAATAACTTTTTAAAAACAATAATTAACAGTTATGCTTTCTCGGTTCTAAATGTGCTACAGCTTAATGTTATCCAAAAAATAGGACTGGGTCGAAAATTGCTGGACTTCTCCTTTAATGGCTAAACCAATCTTCAAAGAACTGGATGTTCATGTTTGAAATTTAATGTTTATGACTTATACGTTATCAACCGTACAATGTATTACAAATCATAGTATCTGGTTTAGGAAGAATTCAGTAGATGAGTACTAATGTCAGCTGTATGGCTTATCTTATATTCTATTGTATTTCATCCTGTATTCAACTCCAACAAAATGTCTCTGAAAAAGACCCATGTAGAATATAATAGTTGAGCTGATTAGCTAAGCCTCTTGAATGTCATGAATGTGGAAATGGTAAGGAGACTATTGGGTATAAGAATGACAGATCATGAATGTGGAAATGCTAAGGAGATTATGGAGTATAAGACGGAGTAAATTGACAGGTGCCAGGAGTTTGGAGGTGAACATCAACCACAATCAGATCATCTGCTCAGCTACAAACCAGGTAAACAGGGGCGACAAAAACCCCTCTGCTGCAGCCATTGGACAGAGGGGATAATCTGAGCAGTACTTGGTTGTTAGATGAGAACAATGACAGGTCTGCTGGCATACCTTCAGTTCACTGACTTTCAGGTATTAGGGTGAATTAATCAGAGCCCTGAGGGGTGAAGCACACAGGTGTCAAGGCTATTGTTAATCAATGCGATTAGAGATTTCCAATCACCTATCATCCGTAACAACACTCACAGCTTCTTATAGTATGCTAGCTATTTCACACCCAATGAGTTGTACTGGATCAGTTCCACGAGCTATTGTTACCAGGTATTTTTATTCAAACACAAAGACTGTTTGGTAAACAAAAAGCGACTTCAGATTAATTTTAAGCCAGTCAATTCTTAAGCAATACCATGTCAAATTAACAAGTAACAAAAACAACATAATAATTCAAATCAACGAACAAAAAGTACAAGAAACTATAGCAAGCATTAAGTGAATCAATGCGTATGGAGATAGCTTGGTTCAACAGAATGGTTAACGGAGTTAGTTCCCCTGTTTAGATTAAATGTCAAATACAATATTTGTGGACCATATCAGTGTTTTACCCAATGCAAATAATAAAAAATACGTAGTAACCGACTTAGAAGTGTAAATATATAAAAAAAAAAAAACATTAAATGTATTTTTTTTAACCTTACTGACACAACAGATCGCCATATCCTCAAATTTATTTGTCTTGTAGGCCGACAGACAAAACCATGAGTATTGTTCCAATTAAGCAAATTTGTGTTTGAATTCCTTACAGCATAAAAACAAATGATAAAGAGAACCAAGTGTACAGCTATTAACTGACTCTCCGGGGGGTTGATCTCCGGGGAAGTGATCACCGTAGATGGCCCATTTTCCTTGATCTGTACCGCTGGTCAAATCCTCCAGTGGTCGAATTATTCCAAAAATTACGGTAGACACTTAAATAGATTTAAAATGAGAAAATATCAAATCCTTAGTAAAACCCTTAAACTATCATCATTAATAATAAATGTCAACTGTCAATGATAAGCATGGTTTAATATCCAATCAAGCGTGAATAAATATAAAAAAAAAAAACATAAAAAAACCAATAGTCTGACCATACAGAGAAAGTTGTATTTTATAATAAATCAAATTCCTCATACATGTTAACTTTACCACTTACAAGTGCTTTGCAACTAAGAGCATTGTGGTCAGTTTTCCAGTGGTCAGTTGACATTATTGGAAGACTAACACATGTTTAGTGGAGGTCAGCTTATTTTTACAGATGTTTGAATTTTAAATACAACAGGACAGACAGAGCCTATGAATGCACAACACATACCAGACCCGTACAGTGGTGTTTTGACAAGTTCAGTTCATATGGCATACAAAGCGTGTCATACGTGAGACTTATTGACAACAGAAGAATAGTAATGTTCATATTAAGTCTACTACAGCATGAGTTATACGTTAAAACATGTTTACTGATTACTAATATGAGCTATACATGCTTATCAGTCAATATACAGGTTATCCAACCACAGCCTGTGCATTAAGATGAATATCACTTCCGCTTCGTGATTTTCATAATTAATAGACGAGAGTGTATTGGTCATTATACAATGTGTCCAGCTCGATTATCGTTTTCTCACACGACACTGTTTTTCGTGTAAAATCTTATGCATTTTGGAATGGACAGTATGGATTGGTTGCGCGAAAGCACATGGCAACATCAAATAATGATTGCTGCGGCATTGGAACATCCTTTTCCAACAAAATAAATACAATTGCAGCATTGTCATGATATCACAATAGGTTGACGTCAAAATGTGATGTCATCTCTTTATGAGGTCACTATGAACTGTGTGATATCACTACCGGTAGTTTTATTATGATACAACAATCAACAGCTCTAGGGAGGAATTATCGGGGATTTAGAGAGAAATTAACCGTATTTAATATTTTATATGCCTCTTTAATTGTTATGTAATATTTGGATTTGTTCGTTTGTTACCGGGGTAACAGGAAGCTCCCTCGAACTGCCCACTGTAATATCGTGTTACTCCTTTGCGCTCTGACCACCAGGGCAACAGGAAGCTTTTGAACTGCCCACTGTAATATTTGGAATATTGGTATTGTCTGTTTGTTTGATTGGGTGTTTAACGCCGTACTTAAGGTTATTTCACTCATATGACAGCGCGCCAGCCCAATAGGTGAAGGAAACCACCCCCAACCCCAATGGCAACAAACAATGACAAGATACAAGACAATCACAGGACATAACAGGACCTCACAACAGCTTCTTGTTGCCCCTTCGCTCCGAGAGCCACAGGGCAACAAGCTCCCTTCAACCACCGGCAGTTTACCCTAGTCACAGCTACACATTGGACAATGATATGATAATAAGTAGAGAGAGTCTGTGGTGAACTGAGTGTTGTCAGACTAATTCAGAAACTATCAGACTTCCATTTCATGTTTAATTCCCTCTTCAATGGTTCTTATCTCATTAAAAGATTAGAGGCTGGGTGGTCCTACAAAGAAGAATTCAGATTACATGGGGATTGTCTGTGAGAGGACGTCTTTACGAAGTTCTATTAACATTTAGCTGTAACATTTTTTCAAATTCTTTACAAGAGAATTTTACTGGTATGCTGATTCAATGTCTTCCAAACCTCTCACAATTCTGTTCCCTTAACAACTTATGTTAGCATATTTAGTGCTCTAGTTAACTGATACGAAGTTGGTGGATCCAGTCCTCGTCATTTAGCTACAGCACAAAATATACCAAATTTCCATTAATTAACTAAAGCACTAAACATACTAATTTTCCATTAATTAACTAGAGCATTTATACATACCAACTTTCCATAAATTAGTTAGAGCAACTCTCCAGTACTATTGTATATTTATTAGTAAACAAAATATATATATACACAGCCAGAATGAAAATGTGAAGAAATAACAGGGATAAATTACAAAAAAGTCAAGTTGATCAAAAAACAACAGAGGCCTATAAATATCTTGTGTGTAAATATTTGAATGTGTCATAGTTATGTTGTAAAGTGTGCCACGATATAACTCTAGATGTCCTGTACTTGTGATGATCTTCACCTGATCTGTGTTACACAGGCTCTGTATATTTAGACTCTATTCAGTCACTTGTTGATGATAGTTTTATCAGTTGATTATTGGTGATGATAAACCCCCCTAAGTAGCTCTGAGTTAACTTACACGTATATGCATGGAAGATAAGAGTAAATTGTATCTAGAAACTTGTAGGCAATGTTAACATCATTGATATTTGAATTAAAGATTTCTCATCATTAAAATCAATTACCACTCTTTTACAACAGTACTAAAATAACATCAATACTTTAAGTTAGTGGAATGTACTATTACTGGGAAAGAAATATATCAGAAGAAAAATATCCTGTAAAAAACCATACGCACATTTGGTGGAAAACATTTTTGGGAAAGAAATTATCGTGTTAAATACTGTACAAACTATTGGTTGGAAAAGGACTATCAGACAAAATCTATCCTCTTACTTTTCAACCATGATGGACACTAACAGATACTGTCTTAAAATATAAGACTATAAACTGTTTTCCCACAGATAAATGTACCAATTATTAAATAAAAGTATAAGTTAGCAAAAATTACGAGCTTGTTTTCGAATACAGGTAAATTATTCACAGTTGAAACTTGATACCATTATAACACTGGTGCTAGAAATAAGGATGATTTATTGTTACCTCAAAATACACATTACAGAGTTCTCTTAGAGAGAAATAACCCATATCAAGTCACCACAACTCTGCTGATAAGTTAATGGGTTATGTAACCGTGGAAAAATTTGAAATGCCATCCAAGGCGTTTATCTAATGTTTATCTTCCCCAGTTAAGACACCTAGGTGTGTTATCAGGACTTGATGTATACTAGCTGCCACTTTCTATCAATAGGAGTAAAATGACACGGATACCCCAGACCAAAAACTCTTCTCAGATTCTGTTTGTTTGATTGGGGTTTTACGCCGTACTTAAGGTTATTTCACTTATATTGACGGTGTGCCAGCCCAATGAGTGAAGGAAACCACCCTCGACGCCACTGGCAACAAACAATGACAAGATACAGGACAATCACAGGAAGCCACAACAGCTTCTTGTTACCCCTTAGCTCTGAGAGCACCAGGGCAACACGAAGCTCCCACCAACCACCCCCTCTCAGATTCTGATAAAGTATGTAAATATTCCCAAAACAAGTTCAACCTGGAAAATTTATTTTTGATTTTACCTGTGATTTTCATCCACTCAGGTAGTATTAGTGTTGGAACATGTTTGGAAGGTATATGTAGACCGCAAAATGGCACTTTGTGTGTAAGAAGGATAGCAATGAAACCACAGTTGGTTCTTCTTTTTCTGTTATCTTACATAAAAAAAACAAGTTGTTTTCAAACAATGGGAGTATGAGAAGACTATTATCGTGTTTAATATTGTACGTATTATTGGTGGGAAAAACATATACAAGAACATTATCCTGTTAATAACCATAGCAAAAATTGGGGAAAATAATATAATATATTCTACCTGCATATCTTACATAAAAAAAACTAATCGTTTTGGAACAACGGTAATATGTTTGCCCACTGAACCCCCATCCGCCAACCACAGAAAATCATCCTATATTCAAATGAACTTTGAACATATTGTATTCATACAAAAAATCTGTCTTTACTTATATAGACTTGTACCATATATGTTAAGACTCGGGCCAAATAAAAGGCGAGGTAATTCTAGAACACTTTTTCTCCTACATAAATCTCTTGGCAGCATGGTTTAAACAAAAGCCTGAGTGACAACACAGAACACCAACTGCATACATGTTGGTAAGAAAAGATAAGAGGAATTTAATTAATTTTTTTGTTATGTCTGTAAGTCCAGATTATATGTATTATTACAAGACAGAAATAACAATGTTCTAGTTTAACCAGACAATTTTCTGTTTGCCATCAAAGCTCCTTCCCATATCTTTGAGTGTGACTTCGATATCTTGGATGGTATTTTATATATTGTACGGTTTGGCACAGTCCCTCTGTAACTCGGTTAGGTCTCAGATTTTATCAACAAGAAGGATTTCTCTTTTCTATGTTGCCGTTTCATCTCAGTGATCAAGATAAAAGTTAGTAAATGTTGCCTGAAATAAGCCTATCCATTTTCAGAGAGTCTTCAATTCTGACAGTCTGTAGGATAAGTAATGGCACAGTTCCTGATTCTATCTTACCAAGAGACATCAGTTTATTCTTCATCATCCCCAGTAAGGATTTTATCACAATCATCTTAGACATAGCAGACATACTGTGTTTTCTCATCATGTTATATCACCGAACTCAATCAAATATTCTGGGATAGGTGCAACTATGGCTTTTTTCAGCTCTAGCTTTGAACAAAGTACTACAGGGATTGTTTTTGCTGAACATCTGGATCCTGTCAACCACAAAATATAATGAAATCATTAGACTGTTTTTAAATGAATTCGACATGCTATCAACAGTGTTTATGTCATTGGTCAGTAATATTTATTGAGTTTCGCTGTTTTATGAAGATTAGAGGCATTTTGTGACAATACTGGAAATGGAGGGTATTTTTTATTTACTTAGTCATCTTTCTTTCTCTTGTGAATGGTTTATTGATAGTTTAAACTCAATAGTATCCAGTCCATTTTCAAGACATTTCTCATCAGTAGAATCCTAACTCTATAAAATTCTGAGTTTCTCCGTGGAATTGAAAGGTTTAGTCTAAAATTTAGCAGTTTAGTGTTTAATTGATGGAAAGTTTGTTTGTTTATGATTTATGACAGATTATCCAGTTCTGACTCTGCCTTATTAAATATGGTGGAAAATGAGAGAAAACCTTGTATTTGTTTGTTTGATTGGTATTTTACTACGTGCTCAAGGTTATTTCACATTGAAACCTTGTAAAAACAAACCCTGCGATAGCCGAAGTCATCTCACGTGACTCCCCCATATAGCTCACGTCCACTGGGCCACTTGAACCCTTGGGGTACAAGGAGGATCAGCAGTCCAAGGATCTAACCACTCAGCCACAGCACAAACCCCTCTATTCAATTGAATTAAACTATCTGGATGATAACCCATTTGTCTGGCTGTGTCTTTCTCTATAACACTGTTGGGAGATACATATTAGTGTCTAGCTGTGTGTTCTTTTATTACACCATTGAGAGACATATAACATGTATAAGAGAGACATAAACCTCTAGTCTAAAATATGATATCTGTTCGGTCCACAAATTAGTGTCCCAATAGACGTTAAAACACATTGGTGATGACTATAAACAGTACACTGTACAATTTAACTGAGGACAGATTTTTGATTCAGATAAAAACATCATATGTCTAGAACAATGAAAAACAGTGCAGTAAATGAAATGAATTTAATTACATGTATAAGTTAAATGATTTTGTATTTACATTTCAGTAATGGGCTTAATAGAAATATGAAAGAACATTTAGCTGATCAAATGAAAACACTATCACTGGTCTGAACTTAGTCCCTACAGAAGTGGAGGATTTCAACTCAACAATAACTATAGCTGAAATATAATGCCATCCAAGTATTGGAAATTTTGAGAAAAAAAATTAAAGAGTTGATTTGAGTAGGTCTTGAAAGTCTTGAAACTTATGAGAGAAAATAATCAAGACTTCAATAATCCAATTGATTTTAGCATGTAGATGCTTGATTGCTTAGTGTATTAAGTTAAAACATTTTTCTACATTTACAATAGAAGTTTAAAATTAAAATGATTATCAGTTTAACTTGCAGAATGTATACCAGTTGCCGCAACAACATCTGATGTTTGTATTTATCTTTTATTTTATGTTTTCAGTGCCGATACTTAATCTTTGATAAAGGTTCCAAGTCATTATTGTTTGTTTTTTTCAAATTGAAAACGTAGGGTGAGTTCATGCTGACTTTAATGTGTTCCATCTAAAAATAATCAGGGATACATTTCAGAGGTTAAATGATACCTTTTTTCTTACACCTTTTTTGTTGAATCTAAATTAAAGTCACTTAAAATAGCTGTAGGAATTAAACCTGCTCCGCATCATGTGACTGTGGCGTGTTTTGTTTCTGGCTGTATGTAATTCCACTTGAACACAGCTTATTCCTCCATAAAAACAGAGCTCCGGGGCTAAATAAACCAAACTGGATCTCTCCATAAGGAAAACATAACAATACTGTGCTCCTTTTTATCTGTTGGATGTAATTAAAGTTGGAAAGAATCTGTGTTTGTTCTACTCTACCCATATTAACTCTCTAGAGATGAAGGTGACAAAAGTCTGTGTAAATGTTGCTGTTGATTGTCCCTCGTGAGAACTACAAATAGATGAACACAAATATACAGGGTTGTTTCCCAGCTGAATAACCATCCATATAATCTGGCAGAATTGATAGATTGATTGGTGTTTAACGCCGTGCTCAAGGGTATTTCACATTTATGACGGCGGTGTAGTCAAACAGTTAATAGCCACACTACCACAAACCATAAAAATGTGAAGTGTTTTGCTTTGTTGAAAAATTAATGTTCCTCCAGTACTAACGATGCATGATTATGCTCGGAACATGATGCCATTAGCCAGAGAGCGACAATGTCTAGGATGTTAGTAAGAGTTAACCTTGTTTCCTATAGTTGAAAAACCATTAGTCACCCAGAGGATAGAAAACATTGCTAAACAAAAACAATATCCAATTTTATTGCCGTATGCTTCCAGGAATCTATTTACTAATTCATACATAATGGTGTATTTTTTCACTTTGTATGTGTGTGTTTGTTTCAATGGAAGTGTTCTAACCAGAATTTTGTCTGGCATCCTTATTTGATTTTTAACAAACAATTTCATTTGCTTTTTAGAATAATATAGTGATCAAATAATGAAAGTGCTTGAAAAACCATAATAATGAGTTAATTTTCATGGATTAGTTAATATATATTTCCATGTAATTGGCTGAAACAAAGATATCTAATTTTCCAAAATCAGGTTTATGTTCATTTCTTGTTAAAATTCATTTGATTTTTTTGTAACTGTCCTTCAAACGGACACAATCTGACCCTGTTTCTAACCCTGATTGGAGTTTTACATAACCTAGTGACAGACCAATGGGTGATGGAAAAAACCCTTGACTTCACCATGGGAACCACCATCGACTTCACTGGCGACAAACAAGACAGGAACAACTGAGTATGCAAAACATGGTCTAATAAGACAATAAGGTGCTCTTATTTAGAATTTCCATAAATCAGATGACAGTACTATAGATGGAGCATTGCTGGTACTGTTGGTGGCTAGAAAAACTCAAAGTTGAAGCAAAGACAATGAAGTACTCTGGAATTTGAATAACTCGGATAGAGCCGTCTAGATGGAGCATTGCTGTTACTTTTGGTAGCTAGATATACTCAAAGTCGAAGCACAGCCAACGAGGTAATGTCGTTTAGAATTTCAATAAATTAGATGTCAGTCGTATAGATGGAGCATAAACTAGGAAACCAAACAAGTGTGACAAATTAATGAAGAAATTTGGCTGAATAACAAATCTAAGTCACATACGGAAATAACATCTCAATTTTTTTTTAAATGAGGAGAGATATGCAAATGTCTAAAGGTGAAGACATATCTACCAAGGAAGACAAAAGTGAGGTTTGAATGATCTAGTTTACATGTATCATTTAGTTTTAATAATAGAATTAAAACAATACTCAATACATCAATGGCATACATGGGCAACTCTATCAGTCAGACCTAGCAGTAATGACCAAATTAAAATTTAACCAATGAGCAAAAAGAGCATATAAACTGCAGTCAACCACCCAAGTGATAAAGAGGTGATTTAGAATGAACATGTACCTTAAGTACAAAAAGAGCAAATGAACCAGGAGTCAGTCTTACCATTGATGATGAATTGAGACAAAAGAAAAGGACAAAAAGAGTATAATCCCAGTCAGCTATCTCAGTGATGAAGGATTTAGAATGTACCCAAAAGGCAAACAGGACACATGCACCACAGTCTGTCTTACCACTAATGATGAAATTAAAACATAACCACAGGGCAGAAAAGCACATGAACCTCAATTAGCATTTTCACGGATAAAGGGTTTAAAACAAGTACAGCCCAAAGAGGAACAGATTTTATTCCTTACAAATAAAGGCTTAAGTTAGGTGACCATTTGGGCAGCCAATAGTTTTAAAGTTAACATATGTTATAGACTAAATAAGTCCTGAAGCCATATTCCTGATAATACCCCTGACAAGTTTTCACATTTTTACTCAGTCCACTCTAATATACACGTTTGTATGGAGAGAGGAAATGTCATACCATAACTCAGAAACTCTCACACTCTGAAACCATTGACAGTTTTATAAAATGTCCATTACAGCACACAAATAACACCATTGAATGGTCATGTTGTCATGAAATTCTGATACTGATGTAGTTGTTTTGACCATTTAGGACTTATAGCTCTTGTCATCCCTCTAAATACCATTAACCCACAACCAGTGACCAAATATATTGTCAAGACAAATACCAAACTTACATTCAGTAAACAGAACAAAGGAATAACTAACACAGTTCTTTTTTACTTAAGGATATATTTTTTGGATTGAAAAGTTGTGTATCGAGCCAAAGTATTTAGAACCAATAACTATTCAAAGTGAAAAGCATTCAGTTGACCAAGGATCTACACCAAATAGAAAGCTTATTTTGAGTGTGAAATAATATTTCCTCGTAACTTGAAAACGATCTCTGGACAGAGATTGAAACGTTGTAACCATTATATGATTGCTTGATTGATTGATTGTTGTTTAACGCCACATTCAGCAGTATTTCAGCTATGCTGTGGCGACCAGTATATGAAGAAGTTGTCCTCCATATCGATGTTAAGTAGTATTGTTAAAAAACATCCCTAACTTCCAAATGCAATCTAAATAAGCTCAAATATTTCCACTTGCTTAATTTCAATTAAAGCTGGATTTGTTTAAAAAAAGATCATCCTTGTCTTAAATCAGTTACCTCAGTCCCTCATAATCCACAATAACTATGATGGTATGTTAAAAACAAAATATAGTATTGACCCTAAATTAGTAAAGCTCTATCTTATCTATATAATTGCATGGTTGATGCTTAGTAATAATCATGATCCTTTTTATCTTTTATGTATGTATACATTTTTTTATATTATTATATTTTTTTTCTAAGTATATTTTGTTCAGAGATATTCACTACATGCTCTTCTTTTCATTATTGTTGATATAACATTTTTGTTTCCTTCCTTCATAGATATATACCTTTTATATAGTTTT
>JAUELC010065384.1:0-12351 GCA_031471745.1 Cryptochiton stelleri
TATAAACCTCAATGGCTACTTGTCAGTTTCGTTTCAGTTTTAAACTGGGAATGTTGGCTCGCTTCAACAACATTGTGTATAGGGGCAGTAAAAATCTATATCGACGGTACGAAGGCCTGTTTCTAAAAGCTTTTTGAGTCTGTTGATATCATAGGATTCCGTTGGATACCGTACTAAGGTACAATACTCGAATATAGAACGGACATAACAACGCAGGGTACACAATATGACATTGACATTAAGAACTCGGCACAATCTCTGCAGAGCGTACAATTGTTGGCCTGTTCGTAAACACACTTGATCTATACGAACAGAGAGGTTAAGATGTTTGTCGATATAAATGCCATATAATTTGCCACTTTGTGTGTTCGGTAAAATAGCGTCTGTATCAACTGTGGTCATGAACTCCGTTCAATCGGTTCTTATACTACACGTTGTGTTCTCGAGCAAAAATCGACATTTTTGTTTGATATGGAATGTTCCCATATCGGTCACATTTCAGCATCCTGAAAAATGAAATTGTGCCTTGGACACGGGTCCAGAGCTAGTGAATGGTATGCATCCAGATATAGATGTACTGGGCGGCTGGCATGATTGACTGGCCTTCGTTGATTCCGACGGCTATTCCCGCTAAAACCACGAATTGGGCAACAACGCAGTTTAGATGCATACACAGCTTTATATTACAAATATTTGCTTATGCTTTTTTTTTTCTTGGTGATCGCTTAGCGCAGCGCCATTTCGTTGACTGAGACGCTGTGTAGCTGTAAGTTGCATGCTTTGATAGTAGGCCTGTTATTCTTAGTGCAATTTTATCCTTTGTTAATATGAGGATATTCCATTGATACTGTTTATTCTCATATGTTGAAGGTTTGTCCTATAATGAATTAATAAATGGGCTCATAAAATGTTAACTGAGGAATTTGAAAATAATAACTTAATATTTTGTTATAAACACGGTATTTTTACCACCTGTTTATATGACTTGTGAATTTGTGACTTTTTAGATAATTGTTCTAAAAGTATGTTATGTTTGTTTCAGAATGTTGTGTTACTATATAACAATACAGCTTATTAAAGATAAAAAAAGTAATAGAATAGCTTCTTGGAGACGAATGTAAGAGCTGGATCAGTGAAATGAGAACAGCACAATTCAAATGGAATATAAATCCTTAGATGTATTAAATGCTGGCATAATTTGTAATAAAAACGGTATTTATATGACTTGTTTATATGAATTGAGAACTTGTGAAACTTACGAAATTCTGACATTCAGGATATTTTCTGTTTTCTTAGATGATTGTTTAAAAGAATGTTGTGTTTGTTTCAGAAGTATGTATAACAAAGCAGCTAATAAACGATAACAAAGTAAAGAATGCATGTAAGAGCTGGGTCGGTCAAAAGGGACCGATATGAAATATTAAATACACATTCTTATATTTATAAAATGGTGGCATTTTGAATTTAGTCTATAAGTTTTAAAGGTATTAATATAACCTTTATTTTGATTTTTTCTTTCATCATATTCATTGGAAATACCAAATCTGTAAACTTTGTAGTGAAAATATCTCATATGTGTTAAATTCTTCCATAAATTGTAAAACAAATACTTTGGTATATTGTGACTTGCTCAGAAAAATATGTTCACTCAATTGAGTAGAAAAGGTGAACATACAAGAAACTTACTTTGTGGAGTGACCAACACCTGCCCTTTCTGTGGAGATTTGATTCCATTTGACACCTGACACACATAATACCCCGTGTCCTCATGGGTTAAGGTACCAGGTAGTTTGAGGGTAGTCTCATAGGGTAAGGTATCAGGTAGTTTGATGGTAGCTGTGGATCCAGTTGTCTCTGTTCCTAAGGTCTGTAAGAGTTTCCTGTCAAGTCGATGTTCCCACTGACTGAAGTTATAGACACCTGGGACACCCTCAGCTCTACAGGTTAATGTCTTGGTGATTTTATCATAGGTCACTGTTACATTGGGAGGATCTGGAATATGAGACCGTTTGAATAGTTGTATTATTTTACATTATATAACCAAACCATGCAAATAGTAGATTCAGTGCAAACAAAGATGTGTCATGGAAATAAACGCCCGCAGGTTATCTATGGAGGGTTATTACTATTAATTCTAGTAGTTTGTATAAAAACGTATAACGTGAACAATATGTAGCCAAAAGAAGCCATTTTCTTTTATCTCATCCATTCAGTTATGTTCATGGATCCATGCATTAGAACAACGATCATATTAAAACGTTACTTACACTCTACAATCAGATTTGTTGTTTGGTTATATCTGCTCACAGTGTTATTTACTTCACACGTGTACTGTCCCGCTGCTGACCTATGTACATTCTCTATAATGTAATCAGCTGATTGATTGAAGACGTCTTTATTGTATCTCAACCACTGAAAACTAGGTGGGGGATTCCCCTCGGCTAAGCACCGCAATGTCGCCCTGTTATTCTCAATGACCGTGGTGGATGACGTGGTTGGAATCGTAGGAGGATCCAGATCTAAAAGTAAAGAACAGAATGATATGTTAAATACTTACCCGTAATTAATTGAAATGTTTTTCTCAGACTTTGTAATACCGACACTGTGATGTTGTGACACTTTCAGTTCTTTACAATAATGAACTAATTTATCTTCAGACCGATGACACTCCTGAAGCAGCGGCTTGTTATATATACAGATAATTTTGTTGAGGTCGCTGCTAAATTAGGTGCGGTATGTCAGGGATGGTCATCAGAGGGAGCATTTATAAGGAAATCAATTAGGTCATGTTTCATGGGGCATGTCAGTCTGCAGTTGTTTACGTGGTATCTAAGGCCATGGTCTCTTAACCGGCTGTTACAGTGTCTGTCAAGTAACATTATCCGGATACAGGCAGTGCTTGTATGAAGATTCAGACAAGAAAGGCTGATACAGGGTTATGATGGGATAGTGAAAAATGTGCATATCCGGCAAACCTGCCCTAATTTATTAGTTGCTGAAACAAAAGGGTTTGTATATAATATATAAATAACCGCTGATTCAGGAGCATATAGCATTAAACTACACACAGCATTAATTGTTTTAGGCTTACAAGATAGCTTGTCAAGATAGCTTACAAGATAGCTCGACAAAATGGATAATGATTTAATTCTCTATGCCGTATGGTTAAAATGCGAGCCTATTGTGTCAGCATTATTGTGTGAATGTACCACGAGTGTAGGCCGACAGACATGATACCTTGCACCAAAACTCTATTAAATTAAGGCAGGGGTCAAATCATTTAACAAAACAATTATTTACGGTTACAATGCTTAAAAACATTCCCTGTTTTTGTATCAAAGGCTACCTGCCTAATGATAGAGGTATTTGCAGGCCGACTATTTTAAGGTTACAGCCCATAAACACTCGTTCATTCAGTCTTTCAGCCAACACATAGGTAGACTATATACTAATTGATAAGTGTAGTGTCAGCATAAAAAAGTTATCATACTTACGGTTTTGAGTAGTGCCCGTTCTGGTGTTAATAAAATAAAATACACCACACAATAATAAAACGCATATTAATTTTATCATAAATATTCGTAAGTTGTTTTATTTTAAGTCATCATAATAAATGATGTTGTTAAATTCTACTTAACGTCAATTCCTTTTCATTGATATTGAAATTTATCAGTACGACAAATCTTTAAGCAATTAATTATAAAAAAGCACAAATATATCCAGTCATATAAGTGGAGTTATTTACTTTTTATCTCAGTATAATAATCCATTTCAATATAAACAAAGAAGGTTGTTTCCAAATGGCGCCAATGTCGCACCGTCAAGATATATGATATTGCTATAGATCTGTATGAATTGTGAAAATAGAAACTACTCTACACTTAGGGCTAATGTTTCAAGCAATAACAGAAACAGTTTCTTTTTTCAACTGTAAATCTTTGATAGTTACAGCTTTCGTTGTCAGGACATTGCAATTTATCTGTAGGCCCCTATTGATAGAATGAAAACAAAAACCCAATAACTTTACTATGGAATTGTAGGGGCTTACTGCAAAAGATATATGATGCATTACTTCAACAAAGACAACCTGGATCGTCTTGTTAACTTTATCAAAAAAATAAATCGTAATTGTGATTTGTCAGCAGATTTTTAATCAAAATAAATGTGTTCTTAATTTAAAAAAAATGTTGCTACAGAGAACACATATACAGCGATAAATATGAACTAAACCAGAAAGGACACCCTTTCGCAATTTCAGGAAATACAGGCCTACCCCTAAAATATGAAAGGCTCATCCGTTTAAAACAATTATCAATATTTTAGGGGATTTTTGTTATTAAGAAAAAAAGGGATCGTGTTGATGAATTCAAATCACGATCTGGACTGTGGGAGAATTGTCAGTATAATGCCTACTCTACAGAGTCTTTGTTAATTACCTATATTTTCATTGCCATTGTTGTTTTACCTTGAGTTCAACGTAAACACAAAGAACGAAAACGGCAGGAAATATGAAGTTTGTACTGGGCTTACTGCACTATCAACCATATTATAAAATGAACTAAAATACCCAAGTGCTAAACAGAAAATCTATCACAATATAACATGCCAGAGAACTTTTGGTTTTAAATCTAAAAAAAGATTACACAATCTGGTTAAACCAAAACAATTTATGTTAACTATCTTAATTCTGCGAGATTGTTCATTTGAAATATTTTTGAAACGTATTCTGTATGCTAGTCAAAAACAAAACAACTAGCACACTTTGTACGTTTTGAAAATGTATTTGGAGACTTTGAGGGTAGTCTTACTCCAGCATCAGAAAGGCAATTGCACAACATGTACGGTGGTTTTATAATCATAAAACATTTTCAAAATACAAAAATTGTTTTTTTTGTATGGTTTCTATCTATATTTGTTAAAACAGTTCATCTTCGGATCAATCCTGTTTGCTGTATTATTAATATTCCCTGAGCTGTACAACTCTCTACACACTGTATTACCGTATTATAGGAAACATGAGTTCTATGTGAACCAACACCTCGTTTATTGGTCACCGCAATACAAAATCAATTCTGTCAATTAAAAAAAAACACATTATTCTTCTTCTAATTACAAAAAAGAAAACGAGGAGAAGTTGAGCATTATGAAAGACTGAACAGATGTAACACAGGCTGCTGGCTAAGGATTTTGACGAAATAACAAAACAACTGAGTGAATACGTATTAGAAGGGTGTGGTTCTAAACATGTCTTAATGTTGATGGACCTCCTGTAACAAGTGTGTCTTTTTTATGACTTCAAATAACTTTAGAAATCTTCACAATTAGGTATTTTTAATGTGCCATAATGGTAGATGTTAACAAGATAAACAGTTCTCAGTTTATATCTCGTCCTCCAGATGTGGATATTGCAGTAGCAATGAATGCCATGCATTTTAGAATATTCACGTTCGTTAGTCTTTTTAATTGATTATTATCAGAACGTATAACAATTGAGGTGAAAAGTTATGATGTTGAATTCCATCTTTATTCGTTTCTACTTTTCAAGACATACTAAAGCTATATAAGTTTATTTTTAGACATCTTTGTGACAGTCATTAATATCAACAATGAAGGGAGTTAATACTGCGATGAAACATCAACAAATCTGTCGTAATGTTTGATAAATATACAATGCTGATAACCATTGATATAAAATACTATTCTTACGAATGATGAATTAGACGATAAATTATTACAATAATTGCCTCTTACATAGTAATAAATATGAACATTTATTGTGAGTGTATATAGACTTTTCACCGAATTACGTGTCACTGTAAATACAAATAAACATGTCGATGGCGGAACGTTGAGAACAAAACGTCACCTTAATCTCTATAACTAACCTTTAAGACTATTAGACAGGACACTAACGACACCCAGGTCTTTAGCTGTCATCGCAGATAATCCACGCGTTTCAACAAAGAACTGGTTTATTTATTTAAGAACAAAAAGGAAGTTTGCCGGCGACTACGGATATTGCGGTGTGTTATTTTAAGAAATTTATACCCGGTTTCCCACCCAACACCGACACTCCAAAGTCGTCATCTAAGCCAAATACCATCGAGTGCAATGTTAAACAACAAACAAATATTTAATTTACCGAAGTTTCATTAACAGTATTTTAAAACTTGGTTATAGTTCGGAGCAATGAGCGTACACTTAATTCCATAAAAGAGGCATTTAAAGAGTATGCCCTATGGACCCTTTAATATAATAGACACTTCAGACATTCTGAAGTTTCTTTCCAGATATTAAGGATCTGACTAACTCTATTGGAATTCTGGGTAAAGTGTCTTTCTCTTGATATCAATATTGATTTCAACGATCTTTTGTAACTCAAACCGACAAGAAATTGGCATGAAATATTTACCAGTACAACTTACTGAGATTCCATACTGTGAGAACGTTAAATATATTTTTTATAGATGCAGAGAAAAAAATCCTTATATTGCTATGCTCAATCTCATTCCATTATGCCACTTAATGTAGCAGCGAGACGACAGGACCTCATTTTATGGTTTAGTCCCAGAGCTATAAAATCATTCAATTGTACTCCTCGTCAAAACAACTTTGTTTAAGAACATCATACAGCTTTAGAAATGTTTACATTCAGTGAGAACAAACCAAAATCCTGTTGAAGAATTCAGGGTAAAGTATATTTCTGTTGACATCAATATTGTTTTCAAAGATAGTTTGTTACTTAAATCGATAAGATATTAACATGAAAGTTAGACCAGTAACCCTTATTGAGTTTCCTTACTATAAGAACGTTAGGTATATTGTTATGTGCAATCCCTCTGTCACATTACTATATTGTTGCAATAGACTGTACACACATGAAATGTATGTTCAATATGGCAGCTGTATAATAAACCGCGAGTTTAAATCAAGCGAGCCTTCGTCAGTCATTTATAGCACTAGTTTGTGTGATATGGTCAATTTGAACCTCCGGAACATTTTTCTTTTGAGCGACCGTCCGAATGAGAAGGATGGAGAGATCGATTTATGCAATTTCGTCTGGCGACAACACTTAACCGAGACGAGGGAGATGTCCAAGTCAGTTCTCTGATCTACGCCATGAGACCACAGGCTGTAATCAAGTCATTCTTGTTTGACAATGAAGAGAAAAAGGCAAACTTGGAAACTGTTGTAGACAAAATTAACAGCTACTTCATACCGAAACGAAACACTGTTTTTGAACGAGTGCTGTTTCAATATCATCAACAACAAGGAGGTGAGACGGTTGAAGCGTTCGTGAGACATCTCTAAGAGCTCAGTGAACAGTGTAATTTTGGCGATGGTCGAAACTCATTTATTAGAGACAGAATAATTATGGGTTTGTTAGATAAACCAGTTTCACAAAAACTGCAAATGAAATCGGACTTAACACTAGCTGAGGCGATTGACACTGCCCGCCACTCAGAACTTATTAAAAATCAAAGTAATGTAGCGAATCACTCTGCAGTGGAAGTAGGTCATGCTCAAAATAGACCTACACTTTATTGCAATCGTAGAGGTGCACATCAAATCGATGACAGGGAGCCAGACCTAAACAAACCAACGGATGGAAACAATCAAAAGGGAAACAAGGCAAACGTACCCGATGTAATCAATTTCACAACAGAGACAAGTGTCCAGAAAAACATGCAGATTGAAGACGGTGTCATTTTAAAGGACATGTTTCTGTTTGTTGCCGTACAAAGAATGTTGATAGCATTACGGAACAGCCAAGGGAGGTCACTCTTTATGAACACAAATATTTTCTGGGAGCCGTGAAAGTAAACGACTCAAATGAGTCAGCGTTGTTTGTAAATATAAAGATAAATGTCAAATCTATTCTGTTTAAGATTTACTCCGGAGCCGAGGTGACAGTTATAAGTCAACACTCCTATGATTTACTACTAAATACACTGAAATTACACCCAGCAAAAGCCAGTTTACACAGTCCTGGTGGTGTGGTAAAATCTATTGGACAATTCACAGCAACAGCAATGACACTAACTTTGAGTTAGAAATATTTGTTGTTCCTGGTGTGACAAATAATCTGATCAGCAGAGGCGCAGCAGTACGGATGGGTCTTATTCAACGTATTGCAGAAATAGGAGACGACATCTTTGACGGTATCGGTCTTATGACCTGTAATCCTGTGAAAATTCAGCTTCGTGATGACGTTACTCCATACTCCATACCTACAGCAGAACGCATAGCGATTCCCATTCTACCCAAAGTAGAGGCTGAATTGAAACACATGGCGGACACTGGTGTTATTGAAAAAGTTACCGAACCAACAGATTGGTGTGCGCCAATGATGCCGGCCTTGAAGCCTAGCGGATCAGTTCGTATCTTTGTAGACTTTCGTCAATTAAATAAAGGTGTAAAAAGATAAAGACTTGTTCTAGCGACTCTTAATGACATTGTTCATAAAATGTCCAACGTAAAATATTTATCCAGATTAGACGCAGCGTCTGGTTTCTACCAAATTCCACTAGAAAGTGACAGTGCCAAGATTACAACGTTTATAACGCCATTTGGGAGGTATATGTTTAAAAGACTTCCATTTGGGAGTTCTTCAGCGCCAGAGACCTTCACTAGAAAGATGGCTGAACTGTTAGAAGGGTTACCTGGCAACGACGTTTTCATGGACGACATATTTGTGTTTGGTAGTTCAAAAGATAACGATAACGATAAGAACTTACAGAATGTATTGGACAAAAACGTTTATCAAATCTGAAATTAAACCGAGATAAATTAATTATCGAGAAAACTGAGATTGATGTTCTTCGTCACAGAATACGGCCAAGCGGAATAACTCCACATCCAGATAAAATAAAAGCAATCCAGGAACTTGAAGCCGAAGGGAATAACTGAACTTAGGCGAATTCTCGGAATGGTCAACTATTTAGGCCAATACTTACCAAACTTGAGTGAAATGTTGAAACCATTATATGATTTGCTTAAATCTGACACAGCGTGGCTGTGGGGTCCAGCGCAGGAAAAAGCTTTCCTGGCAGTAAAAGACGCTCTGACAAGTGCACCGATGTTAGCGTTATACGATTTAACGAAACCAACTATGGTTTCGGCAGATGCTTCACAATACGGTATAAGCGGTGTTCTCTTGCAACAGCATGCTTCTGCATGGAAACCAGTTGCTTACGCATCAAAGACACTGACGGACAGTGAAAAAAGATACGCCCAAATAGAGAAAGAATGTCTCGCGTGTGTTTTGTCGTGTGACAAATTCTTAAGATATTTAAGTGGTCTTGAAAGTTTTCGTCTAGTAACGGATCACAAACCTCTTGTAACGTTAATTAACAACAAGGACATTGATCAAACTCCATTGTGTTGTCAAAGACTGTTAATGAGATTCAACCCTGTAACGGAATATTCCCCAGGCAAAACAATGTTTGTTGCTGATACGCTATCGCGAAGTCCAAGTAAAACGACTTATAGCAATGAACTTGAGGCAGATGTGCAACGTCAAATAGATTTTCTGACTTCACAGTGGCCAATTTCTGACAAACAACTTGAAAACGTCAAACGTGAAACAGACAATGATGGTGAACTGAAAACTGTATTACAGTATGTGAAAAACGGATGGCCAAAAAAAGCTAAAGAATTACCGAATCAAATCCGTGATAATTTTTTTAGTGAGAGAACGTCTTAGTACTGTAGACGGTCTAACTTGTGATGTAAGAATCGTGATTCCCAAGTATATAAGAGATGAAATTCTCTAAAGAATCTATGAAGGACATTTGGGAATTACAAAATGCACCGAAAGAGCAAGCTCGTCGTTATGGTGGCCCGGTATCACCAAACAGATTCAGAAGAAAGTGTCTGAATGTACTTTTTGTCCCATAAATAGTCCAAGTTTGAGAAAAGAACCACTGATGTCAACATCACTACCATCACGCCCATGGGAGAGATTAGGAGCAGATATCTTTCAATTCAAATCAAAGAACTATCTGATTGTCATTGACTATTTTTCTCGATACTTTGAGATTGCCCAAGTATCATCAATGACGAGTCGTGATGTAATAAAATCTTTCAAAGAAATATTTGCCCGATTCGGAATACCAGATCAGTTGGTAACGGATAACGGAACTAACTTTGTATCCAGAGAATTCCGTGAATTCCAAACAAAGTACAACTTTAATCATACCACTGTTAGTCCACATCACCATCAGGAAAATGGTGAAATAGAGAGAGCTGTAGCCGCCGCGAAGAGCATTCTTCGTCAAGATGATCCATTCTTCTAAGCTACAGAGCGAAGCCGACTCAACCTACAGGTTGCAGTCCAGCACAGTTATTAATGGGTAGACTATTAAGAGCAACACTACCTACCTTACCCAGCAATCTGTCACCTCAATGGCCAGATCTTCAAACGGTGAGGGAGAGAGATGAGAGAAGTAAATCATCACAACAACGTTACTACAACGATCGACACGGAGTACGTGAATTACCTACCTTGAATCCAGGCGATCCAGTTCGTATTAAACTTGATAACGAGAAAGGATGGACAACCGCAGAAATCGTTACTGAGACAAAACGATCTCCTAGATCTTACCGTCCGAACCAACAGAGGGACATATCGTCGTAATATGCGACATCTCAAATCAGCTTATGGCACAAATATAACCAATCAGACTATCCAACTAGATGATGATCCCTTTGATGATTTTAACATAATGTTAGCTGAACCGAACAACGTTACTTAACCAGTAATCAATAGAGCACAACGATCTGGAAGATCTGTAACCCGCTCATGACGCATTGTTCGCTCACCCATTCGATATGGATTCGACTGACATTTTCTTGTGTTTATACATTAACTTCAACTTCATGTCGTAAATGTTTAAAAGTTAAAGTTTGCTCATTTGATGCAATTATATAATCCACTGTCGCGAGTTGCAGGACATTATCTTAAAGAACTTTATTGGTGAAATTAACCATTTATTTCGACTTTGATAAGGTTTGAAGTTCTTGTTAAAAGTTTTAATTGAACAATGTTAATCGCGTCAGACCGAGAGTCAAGTGACATGTAGTTTAACTTTTGAGTTAAATTGTTTACCTTCTGAAAAGGGGAAATGTCACATAACTATATTGTTGAAATAGACTGTAGTCTAGGAACGTCTGCAAATACACACGAGAAATGTATGTTCAATATGCCAGCTGTAGAATAAACCCGGATTTTAAATCAAGCGAGCCTTCGTCAGTCATTTCTACCACTAGTGTGTGTGATAGTCGGTCAACGTTGGACCACTTGGTCCGTTTTGAGACATTCATTAGAAATGAAACGTCTTGCACGCGACACACTGTCTCATATTGGTGAACATTTGTGTCAAGTTAGTTTTAAATTCTTCGATAAACAACAGTCACAGCCTGGACTAGCAAACGGCAAAGCGACACTGCTGGCCCTTGACCTAATCAATCGTCTATGACGCTATTTCATCTTTCACGTGACGCGATTCTCCCGTTGCATTGGTTGGTTCGAAATAGTTGTATTTATTTCTTTATCGTTGCTGCTGGTACCTGCTCAATGTCGCTTTTTATTGGTGTAGAATGCACTTGATATCCTATAGGATACGTTTATCAACATGGGATGCAAGTTTTGCCTGCAGCGCCAAATACCGAAGAGGACGGAAGTTACCGGAGATAAGCGATCTTGAAAAAGATTGGGCACCAAATCGGCCTTCCTCAACCATTTCACTTCGTAAAACAAATCTCGGAAGTTATACAGTTCATTTTGGGTACGGGAGGTAACTCTTGTAGATCTTCGTCATTTGTTGTCGTTCTTGTGTAGTTGATGACATCTTAGGATCTACATTAAACTTAAATTACACGCACGTACCACTATTTTTTTTAATTTGCAACAATTAAGTTCTAGGCGAATAAAAGCAAAAGCATGTTATTTTTATGAATCCGCGAAGTATTTTGGTCAAAATATCCGGCGATCAACATTACGCATATGTTTTTGTAGTATTACTGCGACGATGGACCTCCAATGTATAGGTGTAGGAGATGTGCAATCTCTACCATCGGCTCGCATGACATTCACCTCTGTGGTGGGCTCAGCACTTCTTCTATTTCACGTGACTTTTTGGTCACATGATATAAATTTGAAAATGGCATATGAAAAAAAAGATGTTATTGACTTATCCTACCCGCAGATTAACTATTAAATTGAGCTTCCGCTGGGCTAAAAATCAACGGCGTTGGTCTTTGTTTACAGCTTTGTAGTAATATCCAATGACGTCATTGGTAATATCGCTGTGTAAAATGTACAAAATAAATAGTTCCTTTGCTTTTGTC
>JAUELC010065495.1:0-12340 GCA_031471745.1 Cryptochiton stelleri
TATTCATATTTCATTGCTACCTAACAATAAAAAATAATTAAAACATGTTTTAATAGCTAAAGCATTTTAATTTATATGTTAAAGATCATCTACCGGTCTGGGTAAAGTTACATGTCAATCAAGCCATGCCAAATTAGCCGAACTGGCATTACTGAAATTGACCCTTTGATTTAAGCCTGGTACATGTATGCCCTATTATGGCTATATCCATTATATAAATAACAAAATGCTTTAATTCCTCTTTATTCCTGTAATCTATGTGGTTATTTACGGTGTGCAAACAAATGTCAGACGATCGGCGGGGTCTATATCTCCAATTGCAAATGTACAACACTTGCATAGTTCGTCACAATCATTAAATAGTGTATGTGCCGTTGCCACAGTTGAATAGAAGCGCATATATAAATTTTTCTCGGTGGAAATATGTCCAGAAATATCAAAACAAAGCACCAATTCTGTAAGCTAGAATTGCAAAAGCGCAGTTACGGGCTTTTGTTTATCTACTCCAAGACCCGGATGTGACATGCGCACTCGACACTGTTAACTGGCTTATTGAGGCACAGAAACACTTAAGTTTGACTCGACCTATGAGTTCTCCAAAAAGGGACAGACGCTATAAGAACTGAACCATCGTTATCAGTCAGTTTAAAACACTCCAATCTTAAATGTATGTTGTGAGACCTAGATCTCAATCTATCATCAAAAACAAAGCACCTGTTCTACATTTGATATTAAATTTAACTCGACTGATCAGTTTAATATAAAATACAGTAAAGTTTTTACATATTTTGATGTTCTCAATATTTTGCATGGCTTTAATTAACTCATCAACATGTGACAATCAGCAAATGACAAAGATTGGAAACATCACAGACAACCTCGATGGATAAGAATAGAGTTTAAAGTGCCAGTTGCTCAACAGAATTGTAAATAAAAAAAAGCTTACTCTTCTACCGTGTCTGTGGGTACCGTCGTCTGAATTAGGAACATCACAAAAAGCTGTAATACTGGATCCGCATGGTCCGGATCGCTTCTCGGGAATCTGGAACAAGCTGGAGGTTGTCTTCGCCATATTGATTACCCCGGCAAAATCCACGAAAGAAGGGACTCCACTTGATGTCTACAATCAAAATAAACGTAACCTGTCAGAAGTTTTATCTAAAATAGTTCACACGTAGACGGATGTTTACCTGTCGTCCCAATATTAATTAATAAGTATGATCTGTTGGAGTTTGCAGAGTTCAGGCAAAATACCACAGGCCATTTAACAGTAGTGAAGATCTAACTACCTCTGCAATATGATTATCCAGGAAAGGGTGCCAGACGTCTACAATAATATACAGGTAGAACTTTATCTGTTATAAGCTTCAATTGAAATATCCCAGGCCATTTAACACTACAGGAAACAGTGTCAATTACTGGAGTCAACTTTACCGATCTTCGATTTCGTATTGCTAAGTTACGCAATAAAACGGATTCATTATTTACACAGGTACAAGTATATATACTAATCACAATTGGACAGGATAAAGCCGGTCGGGGGGTATCAGATACGTCAAGCCCCGGTAATATACAAGTCTTAAACAAAATTAATGTAAACAAACCAACATTATATTCATAACATCAAAATGAAATATACCTTCTGTTGGTCCATATTGGTACAAAGATATTACAAAGAAGTAAATCCTCAACGTATAACAGTGACGGTTCGACCTCCAAAGCTGGTAAAAGCGAATGGATGAGTCTTGGTAAATTGTGACGGTTATTTACTGTTTTAAAACTACTTCGAGTAGATTAACTTAAAAGTAGAAAGTTAATAGCACCCTCGATAGAGTACCATTGTTAATAGTCAGCCACAGACAATAAATAGACAGGTAGCAAATCGGTCTAATGCAGATTGGAAGTTAATCTTTACTGATAAATCGCGTGCTTGCTCAAACTTAATGACATTTCATACCAATAAACAACACGCACACTCAAAGGTAGCCTAGGTACCAGATTGCTATTAAAATGTAGTTGAATGTTTGTCTAAAAAAAGCATAACTTCTTATAATTAGATCAAGAATTATACTGAACTAAACAATATTTGAAAGAAAATATATATATATATATGGTTCAACAAAATAAAACAATCAATTAAACCGTATCTGAAACCATTAATAAATCGTTCTGGAATATGAGTCCAAACGTAAAGCAGCTGTGTGCTAAGATGAACAATGAATAATTAATGACCATGACACTCTCAGACTCCGATAACCAACCCAGCTTAATTGAATAACGGTGAGCAAGATGTAAATTTATAATACGCGCCAAATTAAAGGATTTAAGGCCCAATTGCTTACGCTGACTTATTCCCTTGTCCTCTTACTGGATCATCATAGTGGATCGCCACACTGCAGGAGATATCGGCGTGATTTCCTCTCATTCTCAACTAAGGTAACTCGCCAGCTAGACGGAAACGCACAGTCGGGTTTATAATCAACCCTTTTATTTTATCGACCTCCTCACCTGAAGCATGCGGAATTCTTGTACAAAATATTATCGCTTGGAAGCCGCTGACATGAAGTGCTGTTGCCATGGACCTAGTAAACGGACCATTTAACGTCGCTCAGCTGCAGCTTACCAGGACGCTTCCATCTTAGTCTATGGCAAATATTTGTAGTATTGTAACACCACAAAAGATTTACAATCCCTTATTAAAGCGACATTCTGAAATATTGCTATAATAACTAGCCTACACAACAAAACAAAACAGAACAAAAATCAAGCTAAAGAATATTGTCCCTTTTCTTACAGCATTGCATACTCATTTATAATCCTTTATAAATATACACGCCAAAACAAGTGTAATATTCAGCAGATATAAGGCGTGTGAGTAAGACTGGTTGAAAATACCTGTGTCTCTGGTATCATGATGAGTCAATCATTCAATTATTAGTTGGAGATTCACAAAGTTGCCTTGAATGTATCAGTTGTAAATGAAATGGTTATGTCGACACAAACCAACAGTCTGTCCTAGACTTATACTGTAACAGAGTACATCCTATATCAGTCTCAGTGGCCCAACGCTACTCAGAATTAAGTGGGACGATTGTGGCTGTGTATCTATATCACTATTTAACGTTTTCAAGTGGATAATAAAAACATATATCTCTCCGTTGTCCTGTCACTCGATGAACCTGTCGTCGACATGACAACCAACAAACAATTCGGAATTTAAACACAGCATGTAGTTATTTGAATCTATTCTGATTCTGTACGCTACACAATAGATCGAATTGTTTTTGTGCTATCGCTGGTTAGACCATCTTCCCGGGGCAAGGCTGATATCACTACAACCATTGTAATCACCGTCTATACGCTTACTGCTTTCGGCGCTCAGACAGGGAACAAAGTGAAATAGCGGAAACGAATAGACAAATCCAATACATGTACCACTTTTTAAACATTGTATCCCCTCTGCCGGAATATCCTGATAAACAGCAGACAAAACATCCTTCTTTTCGAACAGTGGCTCTAATTGTGCTTATTCTTGGTTGTCTGTTGATATTAATTAAATTTTGGCCTTACTTCGTTAAATACAGATTTCATGTCTTCCACTGTGCGGACTGTATGCAGAAGGATATAGCACCATGAATAACCGTCGACCTTTGTCTTGCTGGTAACTTCAGCTAGAAGAGGTAGCCTATCTCCTCCTTGTTTGACCAGAAATATGGTACAAGGGTGACAAGGAGAGGAACAAAGTTTCACGTCGGGATTCGCCTTGTCTCGAGAAGATGGCGCTACGGAGGCTCGCGATAGATGACCCAAATTTTCTTCTAATAAAAAATGTTAATCTCTTTCTACGTGAATCACCGGCACGTGCACACAAATTGAATCTGCTATATATACGTGTAGCGTATATCAATGCTTCAATTCGAATTTTTTAAATTATCGGTGAGCATTGAAATTAAAAATGAGGGCCTAACAATCCTATCTAGTGTCAAGTAATTTCATAAAGAATGGACGTAAATTTAAACCCATAACGGGTCACCAACCATTAGTCAAAATATTTGGACCGAAGACAGGAATTCCAAATCTTGCATTTAAACCAGGACAACACTAATAAATCCAATACCGTATGTCGGCGGAACACGCATAATGCGGTTAGCCTTCTAAGTGGAGGTTTTAAAGCACGCAACCCAGTTGGTTGCAGGGATAATACGATTTGAACCGTTTAAACGCTGTAAATAAATTGGCAACTAAAGCTGAAATAAAACTATTTCACTTGTGTTGACGAATTATCCGTTGCAGCCAAATAAATTGGCGAATAATCGACGCAAGATCAAGTGTTAACCAAAATAATGGACTTTACTTTAAATGGGGAAGGGTTCACTAGTCCGAAGGTTCACTAGTCCGAGGGTTTACTAGTCCGAAGATTTATTAATCTGAAGTTCCACTAGTCCGAAGGTTCACTAGTCCGAAGGTTCGCTAGTCTGAAACTTTTCAAGCTCTATGTGCAGTAGTCCGAAGGTTCACTAGTCCGAAGTTAAACTGCAGCAAAGTGAAAGCAATCAAGTTGGCTATATACATTTAAAAAAACATATGCTGCTCACATTTAGGGTTCATTCTACGGTACTCAAAGTATATATCTAACTTGGCAATTTTTTCTAAACATAGACACATCGCTACCGGTAGTTCCATTAGGGTATCAGCTTAATTAAAAGGATAGCAGTTCGCGACTGATTGATTTGTTTGGTGAACCCCTGGAATTTTGAGTGTTTGATTGATTGACTGATTGGAATGGTGCCTGGATGATCATACACAGGCTTACAACGGAACACTGATGGGCACTCACATGAATGAAGAGGAAACTTAAGAACACATAAAATGATGAAGGATGAATGTTATAGCGTTCTCGGTGTATTAACCTTCCAGAATATAACCCTACCAATGCCCTAATATGAACCTCTATATTATCTTATAGAAGAAACAGAACTTGATATCTATATCACAGACCAAGACAAAGCACAAAACATTAAGTGCATAGTACACAAAACCTTAATTGTCAAATATGATGTCATTTACTGTGTAGCAATTTTACTAGTCAACAAACATTCTGGAACTTAATTAAAATTCAAACTAAGACATCTATACCAAAGGGTTGTTTTTATTTCCCATTTCTCCCCTTGTCCCCAATCATTTTTGTCTTGTTAAAATATGTTTGTCGGACTAGTGAACCTTCGGACTAGAGCACTCTTACTTCCAGACTTCTGCACACACTTCGGACTAGTGAACCTTTGGACTAGTGCCCATTAATTGCAAGACGTTTGTGCATTTATCGGACTAGTGGGTAGTTCCCTTCAGTCGGTTATATTAAATAAACACCAAGACATTACAGCTGAGCCGAACAGATTCCAATCATGTCCCTTCTTAGCTTACAACATGCGGAATGTTAATAAGTAATGTAATTTGTTCAGTAAGTGGACCGTCTGCGAAACTATCTACAACAGTGTATCATATGGGGATAAATAACTATAAATTTAAGAGGAATAATAAAATGTGGTCAATAGTTTTCAATCCATTCCGGAAAAGTAATTTTAAGTGGATTCCACACATAAACACAACGAAACACCAGCTAAGCATGTGTTGAGTGTCATTAAAAAATAACGCTAGAACGTAATTGACAGAATATTAGCGTAGGTGACTCAATGGTAGCCTAGTTGACACTTTAACGCAATTTTCATTAGAGAAACACTATCTCTCCCATTTTCATGAAACTGTTAACTAAACTCGTTGCAAATTCATGGGTTTATCAAATCCCATGTAGATTTGTCTATTTGAAAGTGATGGCTCCCAATTTTCTGTGGCTCAGATCCTGCAGATCACTCGCTCATATTGATACCAGACAATGTCCTTATAAATCGTAGGGAAGAAAAACCTGTTGAAGAAAAAGCCAATACTTGACATAGAGTTAACCTCGACATCTTCATCCACATATGTGATTAACCATGAGATGGTAATGATCATCATAGATGAAAACACACCATTTTCCAATCAAGTTTGGATCAGCAATATCCAGGGTTTTAGCCCAGTTACAGCAGAAGTCGGGGGTACAAATAATACTACTTTATCCCCCTCAAAATTGAAATTTTTGATACATGGCATTCACAGTGTATGCTTTCTGGTAGTGTTTCTTTAGTTGATGACCCCAGGCTGTGAGGTTAGGATTTAAGGTATGCTGATTGTTCCTGGAACAATTTTTTTTTTTTTCAATTCATTTATTTCACCAAAAACGTTTTGGAAATGGTCAACATACAATATATATAAAAAGGCGGGAATAAAACACAAAAGTAAAGTTTAACATAAATTATTGGACGGTGGATATCATTTGAGTATTTGATAGTATTTCAGTATTTTTTATGAATTAAAAAATATCATTCTCACAGATTTACCGTAAAGTCTCTAAGTATTCGGACAGTCGCGTAGGAGTTTAAGAAAATGACCAGGGTAACCTCTGCTGTCCGCTCCCCCAATGAACCTGTAAACTATCCCAGATGTAAATAAATTTGATTGTCAAGAGAATTCAATTTGAACTTTTGAACAATCATCATGCAGGTGAGGATCTTGGGAATAGGCTGACATGTTACCCTTGGCTTTTTGTTCCAAACAAGGTTTCTGTACAGTTTTCCACGTAAGAATACAAAGCTGTCCTAAAAGTGGAATACTTTTGAGCAAGATGCTCAACAAACCACCAATGTAAATACCAGGGCAATAAAATCTTGCGAAACCGGTGTCGTGACAACTGTAAAAAAACTGCCTGCGTACGTTCGAATCGTGAAACATGTCTGAAATTTCGTCAAGGAATTTTACTTCAGTACTTAACATCTTTTATGTGGAACATTCAATTAAATAGATGTCAAGTCAGAAGCAGATTTATTACACTAATTAATGATTGTCGAACACATATTTTACGAAACATTTACGTATATTTTTTTTTTAAAAATCACTACAGACACAAATTTGACGATGATAGCTGTAAAACATATTCCAAACCGGTCCGACTAACTACCCAAATGTAACCCAAATGATAGACACAGAGCTCAATTAGGACTTTTTTACTTTAGTAACCTTTTCTGGTTGATTTTCGACACCATTTTCAAGCATTTACAAAGGACACGTGATCTACCGAAGATCGCCATTTTTACCATGTCGGGGGACATAACTCTGTCCTGACATTCAACAATGTTGCCAGCACGGACCTAAGTCAGTCTTGGTTGATAAATCCTTTAATCCATTCTTTTTTTTCATAAATAATGTTACGGTGACTGTTACTGTACTGTATGAGTCCCGGGTGAGACTGCACGTTGTTAACATTTAATCACCTCTCATAATTACAAGTTTCTGCAATTACATACCTCTCAGTCTACAATTTCTCCTTTTTTATATAGTTTGTATCTTCTTTACATTCAGACCCCTGTGGAAGCAGAGGTCTTCAATGGATCAGTAAACCTGGATTTGCCTTCACACGTTATGAGCTTCGAATTCAATCTGTCCTATCCAGAGCTAGCTGTCAGTTACTGTGCTTACAACAAACACTGTTTCTGTGTAAATCTGCCATCTATTTCCCTTCTGGGGGCACCTGTTTTCTATCTAATAAACGGGACTCTGAGGACACTGATTTGTTGGTGAAGTGGCATGGAATTGTTTACCTAGAGTGGAAGTGTATCACAGGTTAGTGACACTGGTGTAACAATTAACTTCTGTCAGTTCTTTTTCAAAACCTCTTTTGAAGTTGTTATCCATAAGATTTGTCTGTTCCATGCATGGGTGGTAAGGAAATGAAACTTCCCTAGTCGTTGCTTCTACTAGTATAAATGATTTTATTTATTTATAAATTCTGAAATATTTATAAAAAAATGTATTTATTAATCTGATCTAAATAATTGAATGTATTAATACTTCTATTATTTATTCTCTAAATATTTTATGTTACAATGTAAATTATTATTGTATTTTTTTACGTATGTATACAGTTGATATTTTATTATTTATTGAGAGCTACAGGGAAGATCAAATTTTTAATTTGATTGTATTATCCTCGTTAAATAAAGCTATTCTTATTATTATTGCTCAAGATACTTGGAGCCTCTGGCTAAGGACAGTATGGTTCAAGCATAATCATGCTGTATTTACTTAGCATTGGAGGAATATTAATTTTCCAACGTATCAAAAGAGTTCACATTTATAGTTGTGTTAGTGTGGCTATTTAATGTTGTAGTACACCGCCGTCATATAAGTGAAATACCCTTGAGCACGGCGTTAAACACCGATCAAACATCAAGGTACTTGGATGTTGATCTGCTTTTCTATAAAGTTAGGAGGAATATTTGCTAATAATTGTCTGTTTTAATATTTCCATTAGGCAATGGTTTTCCAATCGTGGAGCAGAACCCTATGGCACTCTTTGACCCAGGGAATGGTTACTTGATGTGTAGTTTCCCTAGACTAGAACCCACGTCCACTGATTATGGGTACCAGATAGAATTCATGGAAGGGACAATGATCCTTGATGAAAAATTTGTATTGAGTGATCAGATAGCATATCTCAACCCTGAACGACTTCCAACACTAATGTTTGGTAAACAGGTAAGATTCCTCATTTTAGTTTGACATAACGTCTGACATTTCCCCACAGTAAATAAAGCAACTTCTGTAGTGTTGTGATACATGTTTAGATACTTGTAAACTATTGAAGGGGTAAAAATTGTGGAACGTTGAGCCTAAGAAAAAAATCTAATTTAAGGGGTAGAAAATCGTGGAATAATTTGAGCCTGAGAAAAAAGACCATGTCAAACATTTTGCCAATTCAGAAAAAAACTAAATTCTTTGAAAATTGTATTCTCATAAAATGGCATAATTATAGCAAATGACTTTTATGAATATTTATTGAGTAATTGTTAATTTTAGAAACTCCAAAACGTTTGGAATGACATTTTATATTTAATTTGGTTCTGACATGATAATGAAATAGTTATAAACTAAAAACACCATTATTAGAAAGTGCCTCGGGTATATGAGGAAGTCAAATGAGCTGACTCCAGCTATCGTGGGGGTGGTTTTTACCAAGGTTTACTCTCCGTTTTCCCTCGTATTAGGTCCAGGAGAGTGAGAAATGGATAATCTCATCTGTCACCATATAGTGAAATACCCTTGAGTACGCCGTTAAACACCAATCAATCAAACAAACAAACAAACAAAATCTTTCCCCGATTGGGCTTGCACGCCATCATACTTTATCTATGGGGTAAAACACCAATCAAACAAACCAACTCCTTAAATAGGTGTCTGATATGAGCACTGGAGGAACATTATTTTTCCAACAGAACAAAACACTTCACATGGTATGGTTTACATTAGTGTGGCTATTTGCTGTTGGATTACACCGCCGTGATATAAGTGAAATACCCTTGAGTATGGCGTAAAACACCAATCAATCGCTCGGACAAATCCTGTCTGTGACTACAAATAACTGCATATTATGCTTAGAGTTTTGCTTTGAAGGCTTCTGAATCTAGTTAAGGAGTATTTAGTTTTTATTTTAACAAGACACAAATATTGTTTGTTTTTAGCTGGGGTGTGCTGTGGCAGCCTGTGTAGACAGGCAGTGTAATGAAACCGGTGCAGTCAGACAGAGTTCTTTCTTGGATGTTAAAATTCAGGTAAGGTTTATTTTTAACAGCAAAATACTAACAATCACAAGAGAGGGATATTGTAATGATAGCTTTAATCATTCTGATTCCAACCTGAGTTCACGGAAGAGAAGACAGAATGAGCCTCGTCTTGTTAGATTTGTATAATAGGTACTCCAATAAGACCTACTCATCATCATGTTAATAGTGATCAGTGCTCAGTGGTTATCAAGGATGTAGGTAAAGGGCCAGTGTCACCAGAGGAAGCCATGAGAAAGTCGTAGATAGTTGTGAATCCAAACTACTTATTTGGTTGGTTGATTGATTGATTGATTGATGTTCAATGCCATACTTACAGGTATTTCACTTATATAATGGCGGTGTACTCCAGCAGTAAATAGCAACACTAAAACAAACCATAAAATGTGAAGTGTCTTGCTATGTTGGAAAATTAATGTTCCTGTAGTGCTAAGTAAAGACAGCATGATTATGCTCGGAACATGCTGCCCTTAGCCAGAAGACACTTATTTGGTAATTGGTCCATCATCCGTTTCAAGATATACACTTTTAATTTGCAAGGCACTTTTTGTGATTGATTTTCAATCTATTCTCTGTCGTAACATGTCCTCAATATTCCTCTATTTTTGTTTCCAGTTGACAGAGGATTTATCAAGTGTGATAGGAGTGTCTGAAGGTGGAGCTGTAGAATACATCACCATTACATCTACAATACCTCCATACGTTCTGTGCTCCGAACCAAGAGAAAATAACTCCTGCTTGATCCAAATTTCCACAACATTTTCAGACAACACACACAGTATTAATTGTGCATCTAACAGCGTTACCCTTCCACAAATAATCCTCGGATCGACCAATCACAAAGATCTTGGTGATTTCTGCGGGACTGTTATACATAATGAAAATTGGTTTTCTGATCTGAAAGTCCCAATCAAAGCTGTTCTCGATATGAAGTATGATCAAGATGTTACTCAAATGTTGAAAGTGGAAGCCATAGTTTTAGGAAATTCGGTTGTTGTTGCACAACAGGCTTTAGGAAATCTTACGGTAAATTTTATGTTATATTTGTAAAACACTTCTTCAATATGGTTCTCAAAAGAACTGATTTAAGTTTGAAGTGAGAAGTTCTTGATGCGGTATAAACAAGATTTAAAATATTTTTTACTTTCAATTTAGAAATACTTTACTTTAAATACCTAAGCAGTGGTTGGTGGGAGCTACCTGAGTCTTTGTGCTGTCTGAGCTAAGAAGAAACATGAAGTCCTTTTGTTAAGTTGTCTTGCACTGTAGATTTATACACTTTGTCTTATTGTGCCATCTTTTGCATCCTGTGCTTGTCTAGTAACTTTGTCTTTGTTTGTTGCCAGTGATATCGAGGTGTGGCTTCTGGTACACTGTCAAAGGAGTGAAATCACATGAAGTACAGCGTAAAACCCCGATAAAAGAAAGAAAAAAAACAATATATTTAAGATTTTCAAAATTGTTTTAATTTTAGTTACACAAAATGTAGTTGAATTTCTTCATGTGTGCATGTGTATAACAATGCCTATATAATGGAGTGTATTTTGTTCAGATTGAAGCCATCAATAGAGATCGTCGCTCAACATGTACACTGGGAATTCTCACTCAAACATTTGATGGATTGTAAGTATGAGAAATAGTCGGAAACATTAGTAAACCAACCTTAAATGTACCTTAATGAGCTAACAGGCCGTTTTTGTTAGTGCCTTTCCTGTGTGTCGTGTGTTAAGAACAATCCCTGACTTGGCCTATATTCCAGGTGTTACAAAAATGTTCAGGTGTAAATTATGACAGTATATTATTTTGTTTAACTTCCTCTCCTGAAGGCCCTCTGACTAAGGGCAGCATCTTCTAAGTATAATCATGCGTAGCGCTGGAGGAATATTAATTTTTTAACATAGCAAAACGCTTGACATTTTATGGTTTGTGTTAGTGTGGCTATTTACTGTTGGAGTACATCACCATCATATAAATGAAATACCTTGAGGACAGCGTGAAATACCAAGCAATCAATCAATAAATTACTCTCTTGAAAACATACAACACCAATGAAACAAATACTCTCCTGAAAAAGCACAAATCTATCTTCTGAAATTTGTGTTTGAGATCTACTACCTTATACATGTTATAGTCCTGAACCTTCTGTCCTTATTCTGCTGCACCAGTGGAATAGATGTCAAGTAGTCTAGGTCCAACAACCTCCCAAAGACAATGCAGATATTTGCTTTTTAATTGACTATGGTTACCCAAATATTGCTATTATAATAATTTTACATTTTTTAAATGGAAGTGAAGAGAACACTTTAATAGTTGATTTACATGTGCAAGTTAAAGTGGACAAAGCTCTAGTGATAGATTAAGAAACTGCATTATGTATTCAATAGTTCACATGATCTGTCTGGTAACTTAGGTATTGCTATTCAGAATTCTGAATAGAATACTGTTATGAGTAAAATAATCTTCAGTATGGTGCCCTCAGGCTTAGCGGGCAGGATGTTCCGAGCTGTTATTCTGCCTTTACTTAGCACTGGAGGAACATTATATTCCCAACATAGCAAAACACCTTACATTTCATGGTCGTGTTAGTGTGGTTATTTACTGTTGGAGTACACTGCCGCCATATAAGTGAA
>JAUELC010065606.1:0-12337 GCA_031471745.1 Cryptochiton stelleri
ACGCCACAACAGCTTCTTGTTGCCCCTTAGCTCTGAGAGCACCAGGGCAACACGAAGCTCCCACCAACCACCAGCCGTACATTACAACATGAGGGGGTTGACTGGTGTTTAACACCATGCTCAAGACTATTTCACTTATGACGGCGGTTCCAAAAGTAAAAAGCAACACAACAATAATGTGAAGTGTTGTACATAAATGCTCGGTTGGAAAAAAAACTGTTGTTCCACAGCTGGCAGAATGAATATACTTCAAAACATACTGCCTTAGCCAGAGGGTCGAAAAACCGAGATTGTCAAATCTTTTCTTTACTTTTGTGTTCCCCTTTACGTTTCTTAACAGTTTCATTAAGGTGTCCTTATTCCATTTTGTCTTTTAACATCCTCAAGCCTTGAGCCCAAAAATAAATGTCAGAGCTTAAACTGCTTTCTGGACTTATCCTATTAAGTAATAAACCGAATATCGGAGGAGATTTTTGTTTTGTAAACGTTTTCATTAACCTGTTCTCACCATTTTGTCTTTACACATCCTCATGCCTGTAGCCATTTCTTTAATATCAGCTAAATTCCTCTCCAGAGACCTCCAGCAATAACCTGCTCCACGAATCTCCATGTTTGTTCGGAACAAGTATGTCGTGTGACCCTAAAAAAAGCAAAAACAATTCGCGTCAGATTGCATGTTTTAACAATTTGTTTTATTTTCTTCTCGTATATCTGTTGTATTGATTGGTGTGCTCAAGCGTATTTGACTAATATGACGCCGATAAACTTTCAACAGTTTGTTTGATTGATTGGGATTTTACACCGGACTGATATGATGGCGTGCCAGCCCAATGGTTGAAGGAAACCACCCTCGACAACAAACAATGTCACAATGACAACCACAGGACATAACAGGATGCCACAACAGATCGGCATCGTGTTGCCCCTTAGCTCTGAGAGCACCAGGGCAACAGGAAGCTCCCTCCAACCGCCCGCTCTGTTGGAAAGATAACATTCCTCCACGGCTCACAGAATGACTATACTTCAAAACAAACTGTTCTTAGACAGAGGACTGTTATTAACCCATTTCTTTTTGTTTAAAACTGCATCAGATAAATAAAGAATTCTTTTCAAAATACTGCTCTCCAATATTCATATAAGAGGTGTCAAAAAGTGGATCATCATTTGCAGTGATTACACACTTACATAAGAATGGGAGTATCAAATATTGTAAATCACCTAAAATTCCATCCAGTAATAACTGTCACCGTTTGCAAGTTGTGAAAGTATTATATCATGTTGTAAAAGTATTCTATTAATGTTGTGAAAGTATTATATTAATGTTGTGAAAGTATTATATCAAGTTGTGAAAGTATTCTATCATGTTGTGAAAGTATTATATCAAGTTGTGAAAGTATTATATCAAAGTTGTGAAAGTATTATATCATGTTGTGAAAGTATTCTATTAATGTTGTGAAAGTATTATATCAAGTTGTGAAAGTATTCTATCAATGTTGTGAAAGTATTCTATCAAGTTGTGAAAGTATTCTATCAATGTTGTGAAAGTATTCTATCAATGTTGTGAAAGTATTCTATCAAGTTGTGAAAGTATTATATCAAGTTGTGAAAGTATTCTATCAATGTTGTGAAAGTATTATATCAAGTTGTGAAAGTATTTTATTAATGTTGTGAAAGTATTATATCAATTTGTGAAAGTATTATATCAATGTTATGAAAGTATTCTATCAATGTTGTGAAAGTATTCTATCAATGTTGTGAAAGTATTATATCAAGTTGTGAAAGTATTTTATAAATGTTTTTAAAGTATTATATCAATATATTTACATGTATATCCATTACATACTTAATTAAAAAAATAATCACTTAACCAGTAATATAGTTCATCTCCTTTGATACCTGATCTTTGATGATAATTTTGGAATTTTTATAAAATCTGTGTTGGAATACAGTACATGGTATGCAATGCTTAGTGTGTATTGTGAGAGGATAGTGTGTTGTCTGTTTTAAGCTGTTTTGAGGGGAAATCATCTGGGTGGGGTTACTATTGATTGGGGGAATTGGTTTCTGCTTTTTCAATTCTGTTTCCTGAAAGTGTCCGTTAAGAATTTAAGTATTCTTTATTGACTATTTTCTTTCTCTTTTTTTTTGTAGAAGTGGAGGCTGCTAGAGGACAGCACATCTTTGTTGATGGGGTAGAAGCTGTAACGATTCTTCAGCCAAAGTTTGTCAACCCAAACTATGGCCAGATGAACAATGTAGTTAATGAGTTTGCCAGTCCTAACCTATATCAAAATGGTGCAGGCAAACTGTTCCCTAGTCCAACCATCAACCAATTCAAGGGAGCCGTTTCTGGGTTCATCAATCCTAACGTGGGCAAGATGAATGGAGTCATCAGACAAGTAGAAGTTCCAACCTTTGGACAAATCACAAATCCTGGTAATGCAAATACTCAGCTCTATAATCCACCAATATCTACCTGTTCTGAACTAAATAGTCATTACCTGTAAATGAAGCTACATTCTACGTGTATCTAGAATCTCAATGACCATCCTGATCCACACTGTAATTTGGTACTTAAACATCATCTGTTCATCTGCTGATGTGCACATGTAGCTTATTGCATTCTCTGAGATGCGAAAAGCGAGAAAAGGTTTCCATAGCAACTCTAAGATGAATCTAAAACATGAGCTGATTTTCGTTTTTTTAATTAGTTGACATTTCTGTGCCAGTTGATTAAGCACTGTTTGTGTGATAGCATGTTTGTAATAGATGTTATTATCTAGTTTGATGTTTCAAGAAAGATTTCTCTATCTTATTTATCAATAAAATGTAGTGTTATTGGCAGCGTAGTCATTTTTATCTAAAATTCTTAATGTGGTGGACAGCGCTTGGCTCAGTGGTTAGCGTGTCGAACTGCCGATCCTCCTTCGATGTACCCTGAGTCCACCAGCAGACCACAGGTATATGAAGGATTCACACGAGGTGACCCCCAGCTAACCTGGGTGATTTCCTTCCCGGTTTTCCACTGTACTTAGTAAGAAGTGGATAATTCGTCATCAGTGAAATACCCTTGAGTACGATGTTAAACACCAATCAAACAAACAATCTTACTGTGGTACATTTTCTCTTTGTTTTATTGCTTCTTTAGGCCATGTTACATCCAATCATCCTCAGCCAACAAGTCTCAACGGGCACAGTAATGGGGTAGCGGGTGGTCACCTCTGGTCACATGATACACAGGGTAACATGGAAAACATGTCGAGCCTAAGCTCAGTCACAAACAGTGTTCTTGAGCATCATTCCACTGTCCACATGCAGCAAGGGTATGACAGTCTTGTAGTAAATTCCCTCATCACAAACACACATGGTTGTTAGACTTTAATCATCCACACTATGTATTTATTGAGCCAGCATGATATAAATTCTATTCGTGAACTAAAAATGTCGATTAAAAAAGCAAAGGAAGATATTCTGTTTGTGACCAGTTCCTGTGTTAAACATTTTAAGCTTTATGGTACAAGGACTATGGTGCCCATTATGTTTATACTCTTGAGAACTCATTAACAAAGACTGTAATGGCTGTAAATTCATTTGTTAATATTGACAGTAGTGATATTATTGGTGATTACTTGAAAACTTGTTCTGTCTTGTTTAATTAGAGTTTTATCTGAAAAATTATTAATTTCTGTAAACAGGTGATATTTTAATGATTTTTGTCATTGACTTTTTTATGAGCTGATTCTGTATTGGTCACTTTTAAAATAATTTCTGTTTGTTTTGAATTGGAAGTATTTTTGTAGTAAGAAATAACTAGCTTTATATTACTTTGGTTTCTCAACCATGGCATAACCATGTGCAATTCATTAGCACATTATGAATGTTTGCTTTTTATCATTTCATTTTTTGGTTAAGATCAAATACATTGAGGTAATTGGTGCCCGGTGGTCTATCAAATTTTTGTTAAGATCCTGTATGTAGAAGTTATTGATAATTGGTGCCTGATCCTTGCATCCAGAGACCATCTCTCCCTTTCTTGTACTGTCAACATTTTTGAAAAGAATATGAAAAAGATGAGTAATAAAATAAGCTGGCAGATTTTGAGGTTTGTGGACGGCAACTTCTTAACTTATAAAGTTTATACCAAAAAAAAAGCCATCAAATCTTTCCAGTAGCAATTTTATTTCTTTTATTATTCACATCTGCACCAATATAATATGGCATGGATGTTTAAGGGATATTGTGCTATAAATGCAGCGGGCAGTTGGAGGGAGCTTCGTGTTGCCCTGGTGCTCTCAGAGCTAAGGGGCAACATGAAGCCCATCTGTTTGTGGCGTCATGTTATGTCCTGTGGTTGTCTTGTAATTGTTTGTTGCCAGTGGCGTCAAGGCTGATTTCCTTCACCAATTGGGCTGGCACGCCGTCATATAAGAGAAATAACCGTAAGTACGGCATAAAACCACAATCAAACAAACAAACAAAAAAAAGCTATAAATGCCGAAGAAATAGGTATACTGTTTAAGTTATTTCATTCCTTATATTGTCTTTCAATAAGAGAAATTAACAATGAGAATGAATCTCAGTGCTTGTGTTATGTCTGTCGGTACCAATACAATTGGTAACTAATAGTATAGAAATTTAAGTAAATCTATAAATGGTGCATTGTACACAAAGCACGAGCGATGTCTAAATACTTAATTTTGTTTGTTTCAAATACACACAAACTGCTGTACAAGTGCACTTTTTCATTATGTAATATTTTATGGTTTGTATTATTAGATTTTATTATCTGTACTCTCTAAAATCTAAGAGATACATTTGTTTTTATGGTTAGAATTATCCTTAACTGTTGTCTTAATTTTTTCACAAACCACAATAAGTGTCTTCTTTAAAATAGTGTAATAACAGTACATGTACTCAAATCTTCAGTGAATTGTTTACAACATTCCAAGGAGTCCATTACGTAAAAATACATTAATTTCTTGGCTTGTTGAAATACAATTTGCCATGAACGTGGCATCCTTTACATGTACTTCATGCAGGTGGTTAGTGGGAGCGTCCTATGCCATTGTGCTCTGAGCTAAAGGCCAACGCAAAGCTGATCTATTATAGCGTCTAGCACTGAAATTTGCACGATCCTCGTGCCGTTATTGTCATGTATCTGTCATTGTTTGTTGCCAGTGTCGTTTCCTTCACCAATTGGGATGGCACGCCATCATATGAGTGGAATATCCGCAAGTATGGGGGTAAAACAAATAAAATCCTTAACTTATAGCAAATACAGATGCCTATCTTAGAGCATGTAAACTGAAAATGTAGATCTTAACTAAAGATCTGATTTTACACATTTTCATTTGTTGTTTCAGCAAGTCTACTTTACTATGGTGTCCTCATCTAAGTTTTCAAAGTAATTTTGTTAAAACTACACAGTAAAGTTGATGTTTGGAATACATGTAAAATCAAAATTCGTTTGTATCTTGCCATTTATTATTTTAGTAATTAGAGGTTATATTTTTACTTTTAGCGATAGGTGCATATATTGTAGTTGATAACTTATACCTATGACAAAGTTTTTACACAAAGAAAATAAAAATGAATATTTTACTTTATGAGTTCTACTTCATTGTGACAACTCCGAAGAATGATGAACAATTCATTATGCCTGTATATTTCAGTTTATTTAAAACACCTTCATCTGGGTTGTCTCTACTTTTACATTCGTTCATTTTTTGATAAAAACACTTTGGTGATTTGTGAATTTACTGCTGAAGACGGTTTAAATAAATCAAAATATAGTCACAATGAAGTGTTCATCACTCTTTGGAGTTGTCACTTTATTCATTTCTCTATTTGTTGATAAAGCTGCAGGTGTTTGGTGCGAGCTTCCAATGTTCTGGTCTGAGACAACACGCAGTGTATTTGTTGTTTTTCACAGTAAATTTGCACACTTGTTCTTATTGCATTGTGTTTCATGTCCTGTGCTTGTATCTTGCTATTATTTATTACCAGCAATGATGAGGGTGGTTTCCTTCACCTATTGGGTTGGCACTCCATCATAATCTTAAGTCGAGGGGCTGGGCCATGGCTCAGTTGGTTGCACATTGCATTGCTGAACCCCCTTCAATGTGCTTCACAGGTTTGAGGTTGCCTGTCGACCCTGGTATAAAAGGGAAGTTTTCTGATGACTCGAGATTGCAGGCTGATTTTTAGTTTTTTTCTTGGTTTTCTAATGCACACCGGTGATGCAAAGTTGTCATGTAAGTAAAATGGCCCTGTGTACGACATTAAACACCAATCAATCAAACTGTAAAAAGGGGGTAAAACCCAAATCAAACAAATTTGATGAAGTATGTGAGGCAGTTTAAAACAATTAGGTCCTCAGTTTATAGACTTCTTTCGTAGTATGACATTAGGTAGTAAGGTTGGCTTTTTATCATCCCAGATTGACATTACATTAGCTATTATTCGATATATATTCATAAAAAAGTCTATTATATTGAGTGACATACGACTTATGTGTTGATTTGAATGGATATTTACTGAACGATTACAAAATTTGATGGAGGTACCGAGTATATGTCATGAAAAGTCCATCATACAATAATTATATGGTTAATATAGCGCTGACGAGTAACTAGTAATCATTCTCCTATTGATATTTAATATGTCTTTATCCTTGTGACAGTAAGTCTTTATTTATTTGTCAGCTCAATTTTATTTAGACAGTGTTTAAACTAGGAACAAAATATCATTCGTTGGGGAGAACTTTCTCACTGTCACTCTCCATCCACCAAATATAACAAATTAATAAATATTGATAGGAGAGACAGCATCTGTCACCATGGAAACTGCTGTGTATTGTCTCAACTCACCAGACTCGGCTCACTTTGTTTTATTTCTCAGTCAAAAATTGTAAAAATATAAACCTGCAGACCATTTGTTAAAGTATTCAGAGAATTTATGTGGACTCAACTAATAAAAGGTTAAAATGAGCTGCAAAATATGTCATCTATTGGTGCACTGGATCCAGCATGAGGGAAGGGAAGATTCATTCAGTGTGTAGCATCAACCACTATCAAACACTTTATATGTTTCTCCCTTTGTTGAACATAAGTCGAAATAAGACAAATAAATAGTTTTGACAGGACTTGCAGTTTATTAAGCCAAGAACAGTCAGCAATATATTACACAAGCACAATTCACAAGTATCACAACATTTTGTGCTTGGCAGAATAAATATATCGGTTTCAAAACTGCTTCAAATCAATATACACATGTTTACTTTTGGGAACTTTATTTAAAGCGTTCATCATAAGCTGAGATTTTCAAATACTTATCAACTCTACTAGAAAATTATATTTCCTCACTTTAGACTTAATGTCAAATATTTTTGCTCAGAATTGTAAAGCTGCGGTGATATGATCTTTGTACACTATTTACAAACGTCTGGACCACAAATATAAACACAACATATGATTTCAATGTTATAATAACTCAATTGATGAAAGATCATGACATAATGTGAAATAAATATATATTCTTTCTTGAGCTTGATCTGCCCAAGAAAAAATGAATAGTTCCAATGATATAAAATACAAAAAATTAATGTAATACTGCTGGGGGAAAATAGCATTGAAATTCAGGGATACAATATGTAGAAGTTGGTCAAGTTAATCCATAATGAAGATTTAATTTTTTAACATAATTAAAATCTCTGTCGCAAACTGATACATGTTAACTCAAAGCAGGAAACTTCATCACAAATTCAGCATATTCTCAATTATTTGAAAAAAAATAACTTAAATATTAGATTATCAAAATTTATTTATTAAAATGATGTAAAATGAATCTAGTCTCTACGGTATTTACAAAATTACAAACAGTTAGTCTATAACGGTTATGCATTAAGTAATAGGTGTTTAATGAAAAGTGACGAAATAAGACAACTGAACTCAATGGAGTGTCCTTAATCTTGAAAGACAAGGTAAATGAACAAACTAATTGGCAAAATGTGCATTTGATAGTCACCAAAAAATTGTACACCACTGTAATTTGACCAGATTTATACAAAAGAATTTAAGATGTTTTTGATGAGATCAATTTCACATACAATCCTTAAACAGCAAACAGTATTCATCCTTGTGGTGTATGTTGACCATTACAAATGTATATCTAAAGATTTGGCAACCAGTGAGCAGAAATCAATCGTCACATTATTTTAAAGATTTAATGAGATTGCAAATAAAATAAATTACATCTCATATTTATAATTTTAAAACAAACAAAACTTTTACTGACTGCCCAGAAAGAATTAGGTATTTCAGACATTGATGGACAGAAAATTAAATAAAACATCCAATTAAGTTTCGAATTCAGCTAAAATTCCAAAGTCACTCTTCATACCCATTCTTCGACTTAATTTAATTAAAATTTCAACATCAGCATTCCATTGAATTATTAAAAAAAGATTTTTGTCATGTTACAAAAATTAAATGTCATCCAAGTAAAAAAATTCTTCTTTCTGACGGACTTATTTCTGCCAAAGTATTTCTGTTCTTGACTTACTGATAAAGAGATATATTTAATTATCTAGTGTGACTATCAGTTAAATGCCATCGGAGTCGAGTATTTCACCTTCTGACTCACTGATATCCATATCATCCGACTCGTCACTCGCCTCCGGTGTGTCCACATCAAGTCCGTCACCTGTGAGAGCCACTCGGGCATAGTCATCAGTATCTATAGACTTACAGAAATGTATGGCGTATTTCAGTTTCTCCCTCAACACCTCTTTACATGAATATCGTGGCATCTTCAGTAGGAAGAAACACGTATAGCTTTCAGGTAAGAAATGATCAGGTGGGTTGTACTTGTCTAAAACCTGCAAAATAAACAGCAAATTGATTTGAATTAAGCATAAAGCTTTCAGGTAAGAAATGATCTGGTGGGTTAAGACGATGAATAATCTACATCATTTGTTTGTTTGCATGGTGTTAAACGGTGTACTTAGAGGTTATGCAACGAGAGTCTGTGTGATACAATGGAAATCACTTGAGTCTCCGGCTTGGTGTTAAATGTTGTACTTAGAGTTATGCAATGAGAGCCAGTGTTATACAATGTATAGGATTGTATTAATGTATTAATCTACACAAGACTGTATAGAATTCAGCTTCTGGTTTATTAATGTTGCGTTCTGTTAACTGTAAAGAGCTTGCAGTGTCGGCTCATTAAAATACCTGGGCCCAGTTGTTTGAAAGTCTATTAGTTGCTAATGCCAGATTAAATCATTAATAGTGGATTAGAGAAAGACCTTCAACATGACGTTTCTTCACCATATAGCCTATTAAATTTACCATAAATAGTGGATTAGAGATAGACCTTCAACATGACGTTTCTTCACCATATAGCCTATTAAATTTACCATTAATAGTGGATTAGAGGAAGACCTTCAACATGACGTTTCTATACCATATAGCCTATTAAATTAACAAGCACTTTGAGCAACCGGCCCCTGGCACTTACCTGAAGTACAAAATCCCGGCCCCTGAAGTCGGCGATGGTTCGGGGTAATCGTGTCCTTCCCCAGACAAACCTCAAGAAGAGAGATCGCTCTGCAGTATTGAATTCTTCCATCACGTCCCAGAACCACTGTATAAGGGGTGCCGTGGCATCTATACCTTTATAGGTGGCCACTGATTTGAGCAGGTTCAGAGGAATGTCAGGGCTACCACATACCTGTAACAGGACAATAAAACATCAATTAATGTTAATGGATACAAATGACTTGACCGTCCACTAAAAATAACACAATTATACACACTTCCTTAACATTTTTAATACTGTGGACCACACTGATACAAACATGGTTTATGGTAGTTGTCAAGTATTGAAAGTAAAAGTAGAAACTCTGAGATTTAAGAGGAAGAAAATATAAAACATGAAGTGAATCTGAGTAGATAAGCTGTATAGACAGTTTCCAAATATTGGTGTCTTAAGTGTGTGGAATTGTTCCATTATCTCCAGAGAGTCACATTAAGGAGACACCTGTATGGGGGATATTTCATGCCACACAAGTTGTACCTCCATACAATTTACAATTATTCTGAAATTTCTATTAAAATGACCAGAAAATAATATGAAAGTTAATACGACGACATTTGGGCAAACATTCATTGAGCAATAGTTTCAGTTAAATAGACACAAACAATAATGCATGAAATGTCCACCATACAGGTGTCTGCTAAGTGTGGCTCTAACAAGATATTCCACACACTCAGGACAAAATTTTTGGAAAATGTTCTATACAGTTTATCTTCTTAGATTCATTTTATTTTGTATGTTCTCTTCTCCTTTAATGTAAGTTAGGGTATGGGTATGCACATCAACATTCAAACCATCCTCTTGGTTGATATTATTGTAGAAATCAGGCAGTTCAGCAGATGACTTAAGACAAAGGACAGGGTATTAGTGCTTTAATATGTCATTATATTGACCGCTTAATGAAGGTAATAGTCTGAAGTATATCTTATTTTGAGATTAATGACTTATACCTAATTTGGGTGCCAGTATAGTAGTCAGTCTGTACAGTAGACTGTATATGACAGTGGTGCGACAGTGCTGTTAGACTTCATGGGTGGAAATCTGTTTAAAATCTTATGCTAGATTTTTTAGTTTGTTCGATTTGTTTTTTACGTCGTTATTTCACTTAGATGACAGCGTGCTAGCCCAATGAGTGAAGGAAACCACCCTTGAGATCGCTGGCAACAAACAATGACAAGATGAAAGTATAGAAACTTTCAGTGCAAAAGCCATTAGCTCAGAAAGTACCAGGGCACAGGAAGCTCCCAACAACCACCCGCCTTATATAAGTTCATTTCAATTCTAGATTCAGTATAAACTGTTCGAGGAATAATGAATATAAAATAATTAAGCATACCATAGTTTCCAGTTCATATCCTGTAAACAATGATAGAAGAGGTACAGGTAGTATTTTGGCCATTCCTTCTCGTACCCAATGAACTTGATCATCAAACTCATGTAATCTGCAAATAAAAAATTCCGTAATCAATAAAATATTAAATTAATGGTGTTTTATAAATATCCCTGATTACAACAAATATATAAAGAGAAACATACTTATAGTTTATATGGCCATCAACATTCATAATGATCAAATCCAGCTAACATGTGAACACATAAAAAGTTTTTCTATACAACTATTTCCCTTGAAGGGTACATTAGTACAAATGCTTTCATCTTATTGATTTTCATACATGGGGACAGTATTTCTAATGACACTGATATTTGTTAATTTTAGTTTTGATGCAGTACATTTTACTTGGACAACCTCAGAATCTCACCTGTACTCCATTGCTAGTCTGATATATTCAGTCTTGTTATCAGGTGTTATTCTGCAGTATTTAGAGCTGAGTTGTATCTCTTGGCCGGCTGAACTTGGCACACTGAATGGCATGTCAGCTGACCTCAGGGACATATCATCCATCTCCTTTATACACATTAGACCTAGAGAAAAACAACAGATTTATCTGTCATTGGTTTGTTTGATTGGAGTTTATTTGGAGAGTCCAAGTGTACTTCCAACAAAAAACAGAAACTCAACACAATCATAATGTGAAGTGTCATTTATAAAGGCTCTGTTGAAAAAATAATGTTCCTCCACATCTAACAGCATGAATATATTTCCAAACTGACCTCCTATAGCCAGAGGGTTCTATCATTTCGTGTATGCTGATTTGTGCAACTGAGTGGAAGTTCTGTCAGATTTCACTATTTAACTTTTAGGCAAAGGTTTTGTGAATTACCCCATATCGGATGGTTTGTTTATTTGATAGGTGTTTAACGTCATACACAAGAGTATTTCACTAATATGACGACGGATTATCCACTTCTTAGTCTGCCTTACTTTAACAATATGTTGGAAAACCAAGAGGAAACCTCGTAAAAAAAAAAAAAGAAGCCTGCAATAGCCATATGTTACTCCCTCATATACCTGTAGTCCACTGGGAGACTTGAAGCCTTACGGCACACCAAAGGTGGATCAGCAGTCCAACACGCTAACCTCTGAGCCATGGCGCGAGCCCAAGGCATAATGGATGTTATTTCACTATATGATGCTGGTGCCAGAATAAATGGCAAAGGAAGATAAGGAGACTACCCCGACCACCAAGTCACTGACTGGTAACATTGACTTAACATTATCGATGGTCACTCTTCATAATTCTAGATCCTATGGGTTTAATGTGAAAGTGTATGATTTCTCTCTGCTTTTACCTGGTACAAAATCTTTGTCCACTTCCGTCAGGTCCGTTATAGACAGAGC
>JAUELC010065716.1:0-12335 GCA_031471745.1 Cryptochiton stelleri
ACTGAATAAATACTGATTCTTGTTGCACACAAGTTTTTTCCTTTTTGTCATCTATAATCACACAATTCAAATGTTGTTTTTTTTTTATGTTTAGTAATGTTACGATATAGATTAATTGTAAAATGAGAATTGTTTCTCAATATCTTCGTTCGTAATCCACGAACCGATTTCAACATTTATAGCTTGCTATTCTTTCCATAATATTTTAATCTGCATTAATTTGACTTGTTTTGCCTGACACATTTACCCATATACAGTACACTTGAGTGTTTAGTAAACCTGGATCTACAGACCAGTGCGTGTACCAGGATTATGCGCGCATTACCTGCTTTATTTGTCTACTTTGTGAGTGAAAAGACAGCAGTGTTCTGATTAGTAATCAAACCAAAAATGTGTAGTGGATTATGTCTGAGACAAAAGCCTCAATCAATTCAAATAACTTTAAAGTCTGCTGTCTTATACAACTGTTTTCTTGACAAATTGATGGGGACCTTCTTGAAAGGATTAAATCCTTCACTTAGAAGTTGATTAATGTGTCCACTAGGCTCATCAGAGAACGCGGGCGGTTGGAGGGAGCTTTATGTTGCCCTGGTGCTCCCAGAGTTAAGACGCAAAGTGTCCACTTGGCTCAACAGAGAACGCGGGGGGGGTTGGAGGGAGCATCATGTTGCCCTGGTGCTCTCAGTGCTAAGACGCAGTGTCCACTTGGCTCATCAGAAAACGAGGGCGGTTGGAGGGAGCTTCATGTTGCCCTGCTGCTTTCAGAGCTAGAACGCAAAGTGTCCACTAGGCTCAACAGGGAACGCGGGCGGATGGAGGGAGGATCATGTTGCCCTGGTGCTCTCAGAGCTAAGGCGAAACATGAAGCTGTGGCGTCCTATAATGTCCTGTGATTGTCTTGTATCTTGTCATTGTTTGCTGCCAGTGTCGTCGGGGTGGTTTCTTATACCCATCGGGATGGCAAGCCGTCATATAACCTTAAGTACGGCGTAAAACCCCAATCAAACAAACAAAATCAACAGAGAACAATTAAAACTTATATGGTCCTGTTCATTTTCTGAAACTGAATAAATGCTATAAGTTGTATTTCTCGTTTTGCTTGTCATGTACATACGCAAATGTTCGTATGCTATATGTTCAGCACGTCAATAAACTGAAAGTACCACCACAAATTCACACAGAATGAGTATAGACCGTGTGTTTGAATATGTTTAATTCTGTTTTAATAATCTAATAATTCCGTTATGCATTGCCCTTTTACCAATTATTCATTTATTTCAGTCATAACTTGAAATTAGTTTTACGTATACATGTATTATAAAATAAAATGAATCAAATACGTTTTAATTTTCAATCCTATCTTTTCCTGAAAACTTATTGCTTATTGCAAATTCCTGTGTATTCAACTCATTTTTTAATCAGGTACGTTAAAAAGTTAATCCAAGAATGCTTACTTGCGTTTTAGTGCCACATCAAACTCGTGAAAAACCCTTACATGTAATGCCTTAAAATAATTTATTGCAAAGATTGTAATAACAATACATGCACAAATCACTGTTTTAACCAACTTATTCAGCTCTTCCTTGGAGTATAAATAAACTTTTCATCTGTGTGTATGTTTGACTGATTGTTTGCTTCGAGAATTGGTTGACTGGTTGTCGATTTAATGAATTAAACGACTATACCACTAAAGGAATGTAGATAAAAGTTCAACAATTCAACATATTTGAGAAAATTTGGAATTGTTTGTTTTGTTATCTTCTTAACAATCGGTGCATAATGCTCCGAACAAAATGGCTATCTGTATTCGTTCATTCGGCGTTTGACGTTATACGCAAGCGTATTTCATTTTCTTACAGCAGTGCAATGTTTATTTGGTGATTGGCGTTATACTCAAGCGTATTTCTCGGGCGGCTGGAGGGAGCTTCCTGTTGCCCTGGTTAACGGGCAACATGAAGCTTTTTTGGCGCCTTGTTATGTCCTGTGGTTGTCTTGTGTATTGTCATTGTTTGTTACCAGTGGCGTAGGGAGTGGTTTCCTTAACCAATTGGGCAGGCACGCCGTCATATGAGTGAAATAACCATAAGTACGGCGTAAAACCCCAATCAAACAAACATACACATACGCGTATTTCACTTTCTAACAGCTGTGCAATGTTTATTTGGTGTTCGACGTCATACTCAAGCGTATTTCGTTTATTTCACAGCCGGCAATGTTTCTATTTGATGGAGACCAACTCCGCGATCTCCACAGCCATCGGTGAACCGGCTTCATAGGTCAAGATCAATAGACGGCCTTGAATCTGCGTTGTTCTTGTTCAATCCATAACACCCAAAAGTTGGCTCTATAAATGGCGCGTGTGCTTGCAACACAATTGTGTGGGGCAATTTGAAAAATTAAACTGAAATAGCCGTTTCACAAAGTTTCTTCAATCTTTTTCGAAACTTTAATCTATAACTAAGGTTAAAATAATTTGATGTCGTGTTTCTTGAAACATTAATAGACTATAAACCTATTACAGAAGGCTTATATCCTAAAAAGCAGACGAATAAAATCAAATTTAAATAAAACAACCTTTTAAATGCTAATGTGACTAGCCATGTTTTTCATTGGCTGATATTCTAGACCCTTCCCGAACTTTTAAAGTGGACATAGACTAAGCTCTTGCAATGGGTGGTTGGAGGGAGTTTCGTGTTGACCTTGGGCAATAAGAAGCTGTTGTGGCGTCCTGTTATATTCTGTGATTGTCTTGTATATTGTCATTGTTTGTTGTCAGTGGCGTCGGGGGTTGTTTCCTTCAACCAATGGGCTGGCATACCGTCATATGAAATAACCTTAAGTACGGCGTAACCTTAAATCAAACAAACAAACAAAACAGTTTCAAAATACTGAATTAATCACACGATTATTATTAGATCGTTTATATACTGGGTTCAGATCTCCTAGATACCTTCTCGTATGGGACAATGCCAATGTTACATACGGACTGTCTACTGCGTGTCCGACAATGTTACCAGGTCCGATGTTTAAAGGCAATCCATGGGGACAGCATGTCAGACATCCTAATAAAATACAATAGAAAATGCTGTGGAATTCAACGCCAAAACACATTTCAATATGAAACCACCCAGTATAATAAGGATTTGTTTTCCCCGTTCCATCTTATTTTATTTTTTCTGTCGGAGACTATTTCAGTAAGTGGATTTTATTGGATATTTCCTAGAAATCCTGTCGAAGTTGAATTAAGTTCTCTATAATTTCTATGAAAACGTCGCCGTGAAAGAATTCGTGTAGAATCTGGCGCAATCTAATGGCCACGTTAAAATAAAACCAGCTGAGTTCTATTCTAACAGGAATGCTAGCGTTGTCTCCATTATATTTATATAACATCTCTGTTTCTAGCGTATCTACCAATTCCAACACACACAAGATACCAGAACAATTTTAAATTTTCACTCTCTTTTTATTTACCGTCAGCTATTTGACGACACAATTTAATACGTCAATACGAGTTTTAGTCGCTCTGTTGTTGCAGAGCTGTTATGAGTGTTTATTATCTTAAAAGACCGCACAATTTAAACAACAAAAAATGTTAACACTTAAACGATGTCACTACGTCAATATAAACTCCATCAAACCCGGTTTCTGAGTGCAATTGGTCACAAAATCACTCATTCAAGAACTGGAGATGCAAATTTCAAGGGACGCCAATGTTTTAGCTCAAGTCAATATGCAGAGGAACCAAACTGTTAAGTGCATATTTTGTTGTCATGTTGATTGTTTCAATTAAGTATTTGTCGAAATCTATTTGACTAAATGTGACTTTAGCTAAGCGTCTTCCAAACAATTGACATGTTCCTTACTTTACGTTGATCACGAAGGCATTTCAATGAGATGACAATGGAAATGAGCTTTGAAATAGTTACTACTCCTTTGTCTGTTCTAATAAACTATAATCATCAGTGATATATAAATGTTACTGATTCGAATACAAAGGTCATTGGGATCTTCAATGGAGCGGAGTCCAGATAAACTAATTCTAGGACAGGCCAGTGTTCCTGAGCTGTATTATCATCTACTCAGTAGTTTATACGTTATGTTTCGACACCAGGCCTAGTTATGTTGCTCACATTCGGCTGAGCTGCAGCGAGGGCTATTCAATTTATAGTTATCAGACACATTAGTTACGGTGCTGCTGTGGATTGTCGTAAATATTCTTAATGACCACAAATACACTTGAAGTAAAAATCCTGCCTGAGGTATGGTCTAATAAAGGGCGCTCAATTGGGACATCCATTAGGGAGCTGCCTTAGACAATCGGTAGTCGTTATAAGTGCATCAGCAGCATTTACGCATCTACATCAAATATTTTATTGCACCCTTCACCATCTGATAAATTGTTATTATATGTTTGTTTGGTAAGTGTTTTACGCTGAGAGCCAGGTTGTCTCACCACCCTCACCAGTCACTGGAAAACAAACAAAATAAGCAACTGTCACATCGACCACAAACATGGTATAAAAAGGCAGGATGTGTAAGCGTGCAGTTCAAGACGCTATTAGAAAATGTTTCCGGGCAACAGCTCAATAAATTTATGTCCGCAACGAACTTCCATAGATTTCATCCTTTTTTACACCTAGATGTCCGTGTTACCGGTATCTACAAATAGCAGTACGTTAATTTGGGAAAGTCATACAACGGCTATATTAAAGACAACCATTAAAGGAAAACATTTTATAACTGTTGTTGTTTTTTGTTTTTGTATACACTTTATACAGAAAATAACTCACTCACAGTAAAATCACTCACTACAGCGAAGCAGCCAGCTCGAAGTAATGGATGAAAATTTGGATTGATATTAAAAAAAATCAGATATGACCGTGATACTTCACGCGGCGTTGTGACTGGGCGCTATTAAGTTAAATGGCCATAACCGTTTTTTCTCTGTGCATTTATAATACATATATATATCTTATCGTCGTGATGACCACCGCTGTCATCTTTTAAAATACTGATAAATAGTGCGAAATTACGAGTATGTTGTTAAAGTCCTCACAGAGGGCATTCGTCTGCCATGAAGAGTGACCAACGCGGTAATATCTAAAACCATCGAACACAAATAATGGTCTGTATATGTGCGCTGACATATAATCCATCGTTAAATAAAAACAGACATAAAAATTGCTGTTTAACAAATCTGAATATACAAATTACAAAAGGATTATATTGTGTTTATATCTCAATGGACAACCGTCATATATTTTCGGAGCAAATGTCCTTCGCCTTTATTTATTTAGTTGGTCTGTGATATCGGACTCACTTATTGTTATTTTCCAAGAAGGACCCCGATACCCTTTTCTCAAAGATTTATCAATCTGTACCAAATCATTAATTTATGAATATGTTCTAAATAATTTGTTGTCGTTGCTCACTTCTCTGGGTACTAGTTTACATTTAGACGGTACCAGATCGTTTACAAAGGAGATAATAAGAACTAAGTTGTTGCAAAGCTTTCCATTAATCGCATGACCATGATTATTGCATTAAACGAAACCAATCAGGAAGCAATTGACTGTATCTTAGACGCATGGCCGTGGTCGTTATACCTTAACATGTATCATTAAAGGTAGCCAAATATCTATGTAACCATAATATATTTAAGATAGATCGTTTTCACTGGATTCCAACCTGATAAGTTTAATCTCACTTGAGTGAAATAGTGCAAATACACACATACACTCTTGATTAACTGACGTACAGTATCCCACATTTCGTCTGCTTTGTTCGTTAATCTTATCGAATTAAACTGTCAACAGAGAACTGCCGCTCTCATGGTGTCCATGCGGTATACTTAAACTTAATTTGACAAATGTTATAAACCGAATGTCTACCCCTGTGTCCGACTATGCTTTCAGATCAGTATTTTATAGCCATCCATAGACACAGCATGTCAGACAGCCTAATAAAATTAAAAATGATGTGGAATTGAACGTGAAAGTACATTTTAATATCCGGTGACGGAATAGAATTAAGATTTGTTGTTCCCCATTTCATCTAATTGTATTGTTTCTATCGGAAGATATACATGCAACTAAATTATATTCGATATTTTCTAGAAATCATGCCGAAGTTCAATAAAGCTCACTATAGACGGTTCTTAATATGTAAGGGTAAGGGTTTGTGTTATTATAGGGTTTCTATGTTCCAATATGTGTTAATTGTCGCAAGGTTTTATTTTTAATATATTTTTTCTATAAATGAAGAAAGCCAAAATTGATTGACGCTACCTGGGTTCGAACCCGGGACACTTGGGCTACAGGCCCAACACTTGACCGACTGAGCTACAGAGGCTCACGATAGACTGCTTCTTATTAACATAAGTACGTTTATTCCTAAGGTCTTATTACATATGGTGTGGCACAAACAGTTGGAACTCGCCAATATTAAAAGTCTAACCTTTTTAATGATCATCTTGCTAGGGTTCAAAACCAACCTTAACATTAAAAAAAGCTTTAATTACAGAAACAAATCACACCATGCTACTGTTTTGCCGCACCATAGTGTACACGACATTAAGTGATTCTCTGACCATGTCATTATTTTTTAATAGAATTGCCGATTGAATGTGATCAATCAAGCATTTGTTAAATCAAATACAGTACGAATTGTCCACAAAACATCAAGCAATATATCATTTAATATTTGAACGTGTGATTGACAAGATTTTGAAACTAAGTTAACACCATTTCCTAGACATATGGTATTAACAGATGATGTATTGTGAATTACTTGATACTCCGTTAATAATCAGGTGTAAACACTTATTGTAATAAAATTATAATATAGACTGTTCTCATTACTATAACAAGATAAAAAGAGGTACTAATAGTGGGAAAGCTCCACTTTGATTAAACGATCTTGTTCTCTGGCGCAAAATGCGACAGTTTTAAAATGTAATTGAAGTTTTACTACAACTAACTTAATGAAATGCCTATTGTGCAGATTGGCCGGAAAAGATGTTTCACTATAATTGTGTTGTCCTTTTTTGTGTCCTGTTAAACGCGGAATAAAAGTCTTCATTTCTAGATCTCGTTCCCTGCCCCAAAACAAGACAGATTTAAGGTGTAATTAAAACGTGTTTCCATTACTACCACTTCGATTAATTGTGAATTGATTTTGTTTTAACCACCTTGCGTGACATCGAACGTTTCGGTTTCGAAAGTAGTAACGAATGAACTAACCTGACATCGATTTCATGTTATTTCCATGGTAATTTAGATTGATTACAAACATGAAATCCGAATAGTTTATTAAGATGGTAATAATGTACATAACCCTCAGTTTAGACTGAGTTTATGCCTTGATAGCTCCGTATCAGATTTAAGAGCTATTCAAAATTGTTCAATAACTGTGTAAATAAGTACATGTCTGTTTTGAAAATGGTTGATTTTGATAATGGACCCATAGAAAATACGACTGGGTTTAATAATGAATATTTGAAAAGCCACTTAAAGATCACATAAAATAAAACAAAGCATTAAAAAGTTTTGAATGGAACGGGAATGTGTTTCACATAAGTATCGCTTGACACCATATAATATGTGCGGCTAATGAAAATAAACCGAAATTAGTGTATGAGTCCTATAAATTGACGTTTCGGTCTCCAGTCAATTTTTAGCCAGTTGTTCGAAGGACGATAAGTCGTTTAGGTAAAACAACAGATAACAGATAGACCATCAATAATTGTGACGTCATTCAGACAGTCAGTTACTTGTATAATTTAATCAGACGGTTCTCTTTGGGAAACCGGTCCCTGAATAATTGACAGATTCTGATCTACATTGATCATCTGCATGCTGCAAGAGTTTGAAATACACCAGAGAGAAGACACGAACTGACATATACTCAAATGAAACGAACACCAATAGTCTTAACTGTATAAGTCCTGTTTGCTTGGTGTTTTATGCCCTAACCAAGGCTATCTTTTTCACTCCAATAACGAGTGTAATGAGTGAACGAAACCACGCCAACGAGTCTTGGGAGGAAACAATAAAGACGGCCAACATAAAGAGAGAACGTTTGTTTTTTGGGGGGTTTAACGCCGTACTCCAGGGTATTTCGCTGTTATGACGACGGGTTACCCAGTTCTTTCTCTGCTTTACGACTATGAAGGCAGCCATGGTACAAAAAAGAAACAAATGCCTACGAGTACAGTTTAAGACGCCACAACCAAACAGATAACCGCTACCACTGATCTAAACACTTCTGATTAACAGCATCATTCCGCCAGTCAGCCAACGCAAATGCTCCTATTTCAACATGACTGTCGATTTACCATGCGGAACTGTGCTTAATTCCAGTCTAAACGAATTCGACTACCCAAACAGTTAACAGCCCCGAAGCTGTCCACGAGGAATAGACCAATTGAACATTCCCGTAATTGTCCTTGAGGTACCATATGTCTCACAACTTCCCACAACAATTTACTACTAACTGATTCATCTGACATTATCATAGTGAGAGTCAATTAATCCGGCTTCTTCAGCCATCATTAGACGATACACGAGCGGCAATATAAATAGACATCAAAACGAATGGCGATGAGGATCGCTTAATGGCTGGCCTATGTCAGTATCAATAAATAAAAAAATTGCCGATATTAGATTCCGAAATGACGAAGACTGACCGGCTATTGGCACTAATTGAATACCACTGCTGCTAATAGCGACGGTAGGTGCAATCACGAAATATATACATTAGCCAGCTGAGATTTCTGAAAATTAATTCTAATAAATTCAATAGATACACCAATCAAGCCTTGGTAATTTCATGTTTCACACAAAATGGTACAATAAGAAACTGTTATGGTGTATTTGGTTTATAACCTTGAAAATATAATTAACTCTTACATACAGAGCCATCTTGAAGGTTCTTAGTGATTGATTAATGCTCTAGCTCTCTGGACAAACGGCGCCAGTGTAGCTATTAAGACATGTTAACTAACAATGCATCACACAAATGCCCTTTTTAAAATCCTATCAGAAAATAATCGTAAGAAGTAAAAGATGTCCTACGATGATTTATGTTCATTAAAAGCTGTAATCAATCAGAATAAAAGTAAATAACGCTGTCTTCTAAAAAAAACCCAGATCTTCTTGGCAATTTGGTTAACCCTGTATGAACGGGTTAAATAGTCCGCAGAGAAATGAATATATAAATTATATTCTAGGCTTCAGCCTATGTACAACGACTGTGCGTTACAATATACTAGAGAGAGATTTGATACTGAATAAATACTGATTCTTGTTGTACACAAGGTTTTTCCTTTTTGTCATCTATAATCACACAATTCAATTTTTTTTTTTTATGTTTAGTAATGTTACGATATAGATTAATTGTAAAATGAGAATTGTTTCTCAATATATTCGTTCGTAATTCACGATCCGTTTTTAACAATTTATGGCTTGCTATTCTTTCCATTATATTTTAATCTGCATTAATTTGACTTGTTTTGCCGGACACATTTACCCATTTACAGTAAACTTGAGTGTTTAGTAAACTTGAATCTACCGACCAGTGCGTGTACCAGGATTATGCGCCTATTACCTGCTTTATTTGTCTACTTTGTGAGTGAAAAGCCAGCAGTGTTCAGATTAGTTATCAAACCAAAAATGTTTTGTCTTGTTGAAGGTCAGTATAATCAGGTTTCATTTCAGTTTCGATTGAATAAAACATCCAAGAATAAATTACAGTTAATACAATATGGCCTTAGCGGATTGTGTCTGAGACAAAAGCCACAATCAATCAAAATAACTTAAAATTCTGCTGTCTTATACAACTGTTTTCTTGACAAATTGATGGGGACCTTCTTGAAAGGATTAAATCGTTCACTTAGAATTTGATTAATGTGTCCACTAGGCTCATCAGAACACGCGGACGGTTGGAGGGAGCTTCATTTTGCCCTGGTACTCTCAGAGCTAAGACGCAAAGTGTCCACTAGGCTCAACAGAGAACGCGGGCGGGTGGAGGGAGCATCATGTTGCCCTGGTGTTCTCAGAGCTAAGGCGCAACATGAAACTGTTGTGGCGTCCTATAATATCCCATCTTAAATCAAAGCAAGTAAGAACATGACGCCTTGTGAAATATTCAACTGAGACACTGTTCTAAGAATCCTGCATGCGTAAACAATTATTTTAACACAATAATTCTACGCACTGTTCAGTCCAATAACAAGATAAAAAGCAGTTGTAAAATTGTATTGAATTTCTATTTCAGTCAAACGAGGAGATGAGTGATCTTGCCCCCTGTCACAATACACGAGAGTTTTAACATGTAAGTGGAGCGGTTGTTACTGCAACCAAATTAATTAAATTTATTTTGAGCAGATGGTCGATAATTGTATTTACTGGAAAACATTGTACGGTAGTCATTCAGTTTTTCACACTCCTTTATTAAGATATAGGCGTAAAGAAACGGTAATATAATTGTGTTGAATTCTTTAGCCAATTAACGTGGATTAATAGTCTTTGTTCTAGGAAATTTGGTATAGTTCGCTGCCACAAAACATGACCGTTTTAACATGTAATTGAAGCTTTACATATTCACTGATCGTTTGTAAACCACTTTGAACGAAATTGAACAGTGTAAAAGATGTAACAAACTAATTATCTGACACCAATTACAATGTGGTCACATGGTAATTTCCATTGATAACAAGCATGGCATACTAATTTGTTATTTAGATGGTAATGATGTACGTAACCTTCCATTTAACCTGAGGTCATGCCTTGATAGCTCCGTACCAGACTTAAGAGCTGTTCAATATTGGTCAAATACTGCCCACTTGTCTGTGTTGTATTGCTCGTTTTGTTTAACTTTTGATTTGGTAGTGAATTGATTGGAACCACTATTGGGTTTAAGAAAGAATGCCTGAACATGTCAGTTACAAACATATGAATTACGTTTCGTATTAAAATAATAATTAATTTATGTGTGTTCCACACTGAATGCAGCGATATGATTGGCTGAGTTTTTGCTTTCATATTTCAATGATCCAAAAATAGTTTGCCCCACCCAGTTTAGCCGAACGTTTTTGTCTATAAATAGCATCTCGAAAGAGCAGCAGCAAAACAACCGTGTACTAGATAGTATTATATAAAACAGGAAAAATCGTGGCAATATTTAACCATATATTTTGCAGTATTGTATATTTAAGTTGCAAGAAATAAATCAACCTCCCAATTCATTCTTAAGATAGAAATATGCTTGCTACGAACTGACAGCTTTTCTTTCCGTCTGATCTGGTAAGGTGGCATTATTATGGCGTTATGTCCAACGCCACTAGGCACCGCCCACTGAACGCGGCACATGTCGAATGATTCCTTCAGCCTCAACGACTGGCTACAAATTTCTTAAGATAAGGTGTTTTGTCGTTATTTTAACGTTAATATACATATTTGTGATGGATTTGACCATTCCTTTTGGCGATATCTGGTTTTCTGAAAGACAGTAGACGCCTTGATTTGTCAAGTTCGTCCAACAGACACTTTCGTGTGACTTGACTAGGGTAAAGTTGACGTCATATTTATTCCTCGCGTCTGTCATTCATTTCGTACGTGTCAGAAATATTTTGATCAAGTGTGGACAAAATAATAAAACTGCGAACTGTCGTAGTCAACTAGTATACTATAAGCATTCCAGTACTATTCCGATTTAATTATAAGTATTGCCTGCAATTTTGTTTACGTTCATCAGAGTTTGGACGTAAAAACCGTGGCGCACACTTTTGTATGAACCGCTACGCGGATTCATACAAAGTGAACCTCGGTTTATATGTTTATACTCCAATGAACATAAAGAAAATTGCAGTCAATTATTAAACATAAATGAAAGTGGTTCTTGCATTTAAAAAGGTGGGTGGATCTAGAATGTGTGTCACCGAATGAATATCAAACAAAAACATGTTTAATTCTTATAAATTGACGTGAATGTTTCTAGTCGATTTTGTACTTAACAGCAGCACTACACATGTTGTTACCTAAGGACAATTAGTTTCCCTTGTCTCGATTTAAAAAAAAACTTGAATAAACTAATAAAGAAATATATGGAAATAGACTATACTTGTCTCTATGATTGTCTCGAACATACAAAAGTAGACGCTTTAGAAGCACATTACACGTATATATCCACAGGTTAGTAAAATGTTTGTTTGTTTATGTATGTATATACTCGGTGTCTACACAGCCAACTTAACGACAGGTCAATTATTAAACATAAATGAAAGTGGTTCTTGCATTTAAAAAGGTGGGTGGATCTAGAATGTGTGTCACCGAATG
>JAUELC010065825.1:0-12333 GCA_031471745.1 Cryptochiton stelleri
ATACACATTGATGCATAGTGATTCAATATGTCGGTTTATTTTACGGTTCTTGATCTCCTGATCGCAATAATTGTACGTTTTCTGTCAGAAAAAATGATATTTTACCAATCCCATGAACTCTTGGCCTTTCTAACATGATCGGAATGGGACTCACGGAGGATGGATTTTGTTTCTGAACAGTGATTCCTAAATCAGCATACAACTTTTTTAGTTTTTAATTTATTCAATTCTGCAAAGACGTAATTTAACTATCTATTCAAATAAAAGGATACACATGGGTGCATTGTGATTCAATATTTCTGTTTATTTTGAAACCATTGTCAAGATTCTTAACAAAAGTTTTTTTTAAAAATCCTCCTACACAATTAGACAGGCCCAGAGTTCCTGGGATTTCATGCAATATTCGGTTTTCTGACAGAAAACCCACACTTATTGCGTTTAGGAGGTCAAGAAACGTTAAACACAGTACAGGTGGAATCAATTTATGGGAGACTTTCTTTGTGTACATAATAAGAAAAACGTTCAATCTATAATTGTATTTGTTGTAGACTGAAGTTGTAGTTTGGAACATACCAGACCATGTCGTCCAGTGCTCGACTTCATCCGGACTTACCAAAATGAACTGCGTTTTCATTACCTCCAGCAGAATGGTATTTTTCTGAACTGTCATTTAGCTTCTGACACCATACTATATAACTGCATATTCCAACACACCGTGTCTTAATAGAGGTCAGCTTAACAGTAGTTGTTGTATTGCCTGCACACCGTCCCTTTTTTTCGTGCAGGTTTTTAAAAAACAAACCGCAAATTGTCTTGTCAATTTTTATCCAATGAATGCAAACTATATCCGCTGGTTTCTGACATCACCATGTGTCACGTGCATCCATGGCAACGAAAGATCCAGTGTATTCAGTGTAAGCCAATTTTGTATTCAGATTTCACAGTGTGTGGATAATGGAGAATTAATACCCGATATTACTAAAGTAAAATGAACAAGTTGCAGTTGCAATAATGGATTAAAAAGATGAAAAGGAATCATTCGCGGCTTCAAAGGTTTTTTTCAGATTTCAGATAGTTGTTGTTGTTTTTTAATTCTTTTTGGCAAAATCTTTTCACGAGTCTGAGTTGATGTATGGATAATGGAGAATTAATACGCGATATTACTACAGTCAAGCGAACAAGTAATTCCCCACAGCTGCCCTACAATGTGGATGGATGTAAAGCCAACATGGTAATCGGATTTAATGTGAATATAGTGACCTTTTAAAAAGCATTTAAATATAAATTTAAGTCTATTAAACTTAAAATATATAATATTGCAGCTCATTATACGTAATGTGAATATCATTTCTGACCACCATATCGAAACGAGACTTCTGTATAGAAAACGTGCAGGTTTCTGAAAAAATGGTAAGATATGGGATACAATTATATACCTATTTGTGGTCATACAGATGTAGTCGTGTTAAAGGAATAAATAAATTCACTAATCCTCTCCTTGCACACATATATATATCACATTACATTTGCCATTTGGATTAGTTTCCGAAATTCCTATGGCTCATAACTTATCAAAATTTCATTCGTTTCAGGCAATACATTATATTCCACACAAATGTAGATGTGATATACACACGAAAATTGCTATTTGTTTACACCTCTGATATGTGATATATCCAGAGCGAATGAGCTCTCGTCTGCTAAATCAAAAACCTACGAATTTTGTTAATATGTAAACAAAACGGTACCCCATCGGCAAAACCGTAACTGTTGATAGTTTCTCCGATACAGCTATAGTCTACTGGAAGCGATTCGGTCCTTAAATTGATCGCTTAAATAACCTGTGTGGGAGTTTAGTATTTGGCGGCTAGCCGTATGGAAACCATACTGACATTCACTCGACTTTGACTGGTTTCCGACAAGAATAAACCTGATGGTTCCGGTGATGTCGATCAAGCTTCAATCACATTGCTATTACCTGAAGTTATATTAACAACGACAGTAAATATCAAACATCTAACTTTCACAAAACTGCCTGTCAAGCTGGAGCAAAGTTGACGGAAATAATTACTTAATAGCTACTTCTGAATTGCCAGTTAGGAAGATGTCTTTATTTCTTCATCTACAACCCAATAATAATCAATAACGTAACAACAGGTGAGATTTTCCTCTTCGTATATTTCACGTACAGGTTATTTTAGAACCCAGTTAAGATTGATTGATTGATTTATTTATTGATTTATTGATTGATGGATCGATTACATCATCGAAGGCAGGTGAGATTTTCATCAACACAGCTTTCACGTCCATTTTATATTAACTTAGTTTGGATTTATTCGTTCATTTATTGATCGATTGATCGATTGATTGATCGATTGATCGATGGATCGATTGATCGATTGATCGATTGATTGATTGATTGAGTGATTGATTGATTGATTAATTGATCGATTACTTGATTGATTGATCGATTGATTGATTGATTAATTGACTAGTTGATTGATTCATTCATTGATTCATTCATTTATTCATTCATTCATTTCTTCATTTATTGGTACTCAATTTAATCTGTAGATATAATGGTTACATTTCCTAAATATAATGGACGTCACTGCAAAATGTAAGCGACTTTTCTAGTATGATTCCAGTTATGCTGAAATGAACGATTAAAATAACTTTAACCATTTTTGATCAATTATGACTGTTCCATTTGCTATCGACTCTTCAAACCCCCCATTTAATATTTCTACCAAAACCGGATACTGGTTGGACGATGACAGTCTGTTGGCGTTACTGCCTTCCTTTGAGTCCTTATTCTTCATCAAAATAGCCTTGTCACATAATCTGTCCTGTTCTTTCCGAAAACATCGATTCTATTAAATGTCCCCCTAGTGAGCCGCCTGAACTGAAAGACAGCCTGCACAGTGGTCAACTGGAACGTCATCAGACATTTTATTTTAAACGATATGTTAGATGTTGTTCTGTCAACAAATACCATACATGGAAACAAAGGCTCGATGATAAACTCTGATCTGTGGATCTGATCCTTGCAATGAAACTATTTATCCTGGCAATGAAAACCTGTCAACAATATTATTCATAAAAGACTTAGTAAAGATGCTCCATAATAATCTGCTGCAAGAATATTTTATACAATGAACAATGTGATTAGTTAGAATATTTTAATAGATGCGACAGATGAACTTCAGGCTCCTTTATCTCTACAGAAGGAACACTCTTGGAAATGACAGACGCAAAATTTGTGTTATTCTGTCAAAAACGACTATCTTAATCATATTTCTTCAAAACATTGACACCATAAATTCAGACATAATTTGGACACAGAATACATTTTAATATAAATGTTCAGGCAATTAACGGCAAACATAATAAAACCCTAGAGGTTTTTTAAATTATGTCTCATTATAATGAAAACTCACACGCTTAAATGTTTTACTATACATTTTACATGTGATGAATCAATGAATACCGTAAATATATCAATATCATACAAAGATATTTTACTTGCTGCCAAAATTTGCATTCTACGATAAACGAGTGACAATTGTCTTCCAGTTTTATATGTGAATATTTCTAACTTTCAAAATAGTAACATATGGGTAAATTATGTCCATTTGACTCGACGAGAATACAAGAATCGAAGATCATAACCCTCAGTCAGGCACCAAATCACCATCAATTAAAGAGTTTTCCCAAAGTAACGAAAGTACTTTTAACGATTACTTTCTAAAGGACACAAACTTTTATCAGTATTAGTTCAGATGAAAGACATGGCTTGGTTTATGTAACAGATGTAGCTTGTGGTAGAGAGAATCAATATTACATGATACTATAGACTCTCATGCACTCATTGATTTGTTGGGAATACAGATATGGTAAATGAACAGGAGTGACATGTCATGGGGTAAGAGCTGGAGTCCGTTTTATTTATGGCGCCGATACACAAGGAAATAGCAATAAAAATACCATAAATACGAGATTGTGATCTATTTCCCGAAGATATTTATCAATTTATCATTACTGTGAAAGCATTCTGACTGCAAAACGAATATATTTGTGATTTAATAGAAGGTCAGGTGCACAATCGTTATTCTAAAGACCAAATGACTAATTTGAATCATTAAGTAATCTTGGACTAGGAACTGGATGATACTACTCCCCTTGTAGTTTGTGTTCTTAGGGAGCGGGAGACAATTACAAAATGTCTAAAATTACAACAACCCAAAAAACTCCCCTTCAATTCGATAAGTTCAGATCTGGACGAAACTTGTCATGGTCCGTCTTTGGACGTATGTCCATCTTTTTTACAGTTTTGCCATAATTTCAAAATATCCGCGATATTCCAGGTATTCCAGACTTATTATTTACTAAATATAATCATGGTATACTGTCCTTATCTTCTTCCCATTTTACCCGTTTATGTTATTTATGTGGACGATTTGACCGTATTAAAGTTAACTTATTCAATCCCCACGTTTCTATCTCTTGTTCAGCCTATGATCTTGTTCGTTACTTTAACAAGTTGAAACAGAAGACGATGTCGCGGCTAGTTGTTTGTCTCGTAACATCATCATCGTGGGTACCAAATTTAGAAAGCCAACCTGTCCGGAAGATAACACATGTATATAGGCTAAGTACAGCCAGGTTTAATGACTTCCTATTTTGTTACTATTTTAATAACTATCATAACACATGATCTTAGATACCCTGCATAGAATTCAAAGACAATCCTAGCTTAGTAAAATGGTTCTTATTTTGTACAGTGTCTGTTAATTTGTGGGACTGTCTCGAATATATATTATACGGTTGGTTGTTGCTTTGCACCATCGACCGTTACTTTGTATCGTTGTCTGGCATTACAGATCACGACTTCCCTGTCATATGCTTATATGAACGTTTACATGCCAATCTGTTTAAATTGTTTTGTTACTTATTTATTTGATAAAATCATTGCCAGGTGAAACAAAGACCAGCTACATTACCCAATTCCATTGCTAATTAAAGGACTCCGCCAAATTACACAAACGCATTTCTACGACATTTATCCATTTAATCAAATACCTTGGTGTACCAATTTTACATTCCATCCACATGAAGTTGTGTGATATGGTACGGTGGATAGATGACTGATACCAGGATTAAGTAATAGTTTTTCTTTCACGAATAAGCCTGTACAACCGGATAATAATTGTCATATCTTAAATTTCATATGAACACATATCAAACGAACAAATGTTAATCGTCTCTGTTTATCAATTAAAGTCTTTACCCAGTTGAGTAAAAGTTGACCATTAAGATTAAATTAGTACAAAAGCTGCTGCTGTACTATTAGATTTCGTTATGTTTAGGTAAACGCTTTTGGTTCAGTTATTGTTATCATTTTAATGATTTAGATTTTTCATTTGTCATTTTTTTTATAAATGTTAACTGGTCTGATCTTCATTCTTCCTCAAACATTACCCCAAATCGTTCATACTAACATAGTGTTAGATAACTGAAAGTATTGACTAGCAATTTCCCTTAGATTACAATAGTATTGACGGCTGATCCACAGTGAAAGGAGAAAGGTCGGTTAGCCAATAAACAGTACGTCATTTACATGTCAAAAATTGTTAAATCATAGATAGTAATTCACCAATTTATATTGAGTGGCGTGGTTTGTCCAAGAGTTTGTACATTAAGTTAGAAGCTAAATAAGCTACAGTTTAGGGCCTTACAATCCACAAGACCTAAAAAAATATCAGAACTTCATGTTCCGCTTTGCACATCTAATGTGTTTTATGTGTACGACTACAGCAGTTCTTAAAATATTGTAAAACATTGTGGAATTGGACAAAGATATTCCATCTAGATTTCCAAAATCAAATGGGTAGTAAGTTATGTCCAAAATGGTTTAGTGACATCGACTTCAACAATGGACAACTGAAGTAAATAAGGAATAATAATTGAGTCAATCCTTGATATTTTTGAAAATATATTCTTAAAACCCGATATCATTTTTATCTAAAATAAATTATATAATACTGAAGAAAGTCCTGGTCAGGGGTTTATCCTTAAACAATATAGAACAAGTAACCTTAACATGTCCCAGGTATCTTATGAGAGGATAAAATCACCAACGATTGCCATATCTGGTGATGGCAATGTGCCAGTATTGGAGTCTCCATATTCGGGGGTTAACGGTGACACCTTGAATCTGACCGGAGATTATCATCAGACAGATTTTAGTATGGAAATAGGTTCACTTTAATTACCGTAAACTCTCTTATTATTCGAACCTTTATTGAACTTAAATTGGATTTAGCTCATATTGCTGGATCTGTTACCAACTTTGAGACTAAGCACCAACATTATATACTTACTAAATATCACAAACCAGATATATCATTTGGATGAATAATTGTATATTTTATGTCTTTTTTCTAGGATATTTACAGTAAATCTGTGGATTTACTGCAACCGTAAACTGATCTGGTCTACATTCTCCACACACCTCGAAATAGTCATCGCTAATATGGTGTAAGATGCATTGGGATTTCAAAGTACAATAAGGTTGAACATCTGAATTATGGAAGTGTATTTTGAACTGTAATGTTGAGATGGTACGTTGCCCAATATGAACTGTAACTGTGTTTGTGGTATCGACAATCGGTCATCCATATCAAATATAAGTGGTTCAACCTTTTTGAAAATTCCAGAAATTATTAACTCCCAGTAATTTATTAATGAGATGTTTCCAGACAAGTATATAGGCCTATATTATAAATCTGTAGAAGAGTCCGAATATGCTAATTAAGATTTTGTAGCATATAGACATGTAAGCCACTGTATCACCTGCAACAACAAACGTTGTGTGTTAATTGATAATCTATCAACCTGAGTTCAGCCAATTAATAACAATTTAATTTATCATAAGAACACTTTACGATATTTGTTTTGCTAAAGTGGTTCTATTAACGACTACAGTAAGTGGTTTCCTTACGCAATGTGTCAAATTACTAACGCTGATTTTAGATTTAAAAGGCATTGATTTATGTGGATATGGTTAGCCAAGCATGCGGCACCTCAGACAACACAAGCAGTAGATAAATATCTGCCGTATTTTCTCGGCTTTGTTAATTTTGCAAAACGTAACAAACAAAAAAATCCGTTATACCGAGTGTTTAATAAAAACAAAACTGCTGTGAGGTTTTTTCCTTTGTTGGTGTTCGGGTCTTTTTTTAGTGGTTATGTTTTTGTTGTTTGTGGTTTCTGCTGTGGGTTTTGTTTTGTTGTTGTTGCTGTGTCTGCTTTGCACAATGTCTAAATTTTCGTCTTATTTAATAGCAATGATAAATTAAGGGGAACAAGAGTACATAAGGAACGGTGCTACTGAAGCTAAGAAAATATATGACAGATTTTTCTATTTCTATACTTTTTCGTTAATCAACGCATTCAAACCATACACCTAATTATCTACAAAGTAGTACATAAGTGGTGCCAATAAGTTGATAATTATATTGACGCATTTATTCCTTAACACGAACAGCCAATTACTGTAGACAGCATTACTATACTAGTAATTAACATGACACCAGTTAAACCACGAACGAGTCAGTTTCATTCAAATAGAAGGTCAGGAATAATGTAAGAATCAAACAACAAATGCCACAAACAACCATATAAAAGATGATCCAAAAAGGAATATCTCAGATCAAGAACCGAGATCAAACAAAAGCAACCACACTGAGCAATCATTTTTAATAGTAAGTCTTCCGTTCAAATCCTCCATGACTTCGTGCTGCATCCCATCTAGACTACAATACACATTGTCAACTGGGCCAGATAGATAGTTTTATTTCCACATTTGAATTAGGAACTCTGGCTTATGGTGAAATATTGAATGCAACCAATTGATCCTTATTGAATTGCTATATTGAACAAACTGTGTTTTTTTTTTAAATAATTCAATTTGTTGGCCATGTTAGATAGAGCGCGGACCCTCAAAATCCACAGTGTATTTAGTTTTATCGAACTGGGAAAATAATTATATAAGTTTGCTGTTCGTAAAATATGTTCCTCTTGCATTCCACGAGCTTAGGATATATCCCCGGTAAAACCAAAGATAAGCGATGTGAGTCCAGAGTGTAGCAGTTCTTACAAGAAATAGACAACTTGATAAAAATGAATGACCATATCCAAACGCTATTCCGCCTTTCGTGTAACTCTGCAATACATATCTCTGCCCTGGTGAGGGGTTTATCACACCAAAATCTCTTGTTGGTTTCGTTACTATTTGCCTGAAGCTGGCGACCCATGGTCCAAGAAAGGTGGTTTCTCTTTTAAACGCTAAGGTGCCAAAAACACATTAGAAACTAAGACATAAAATTGAACGGTAACACATCCTTGTTGCAACAGCAGCAAAACTCAAGGCTGTGCTACCATTAACTCGGGATACATCGCAGTGAGTAACAATATCAATCCAGCATGAATAAGCGCCTGTTATGTTAATGCTGACTAGTGTCAAATGACACTCTAGAATATGTTGCAACCTTTCTGTCGCTAAGCCTTTAAAACTGTGTTATTTTCCCTTTCTGAACTTATATGACAGCGACCCAGCTCCATGGATGAAAGAAATCACCGTCGATAGGACTGGCAACAGACAAAGACCATATGTAAATCGAACACAGGGCACAAGATATGGTTTAAATTACAATGTAAAGTGTGCAAATTTACAGTTCAACACACCACAAAAAAGTCTGCTTCGTGTCTCCTTTTAGATCAGATAGCCCCAATGGTGCTCTCAACAACCACCCGTCGTAAATATATACCCATATAGAACCTAATACAAACCCATAAGAAATACCATCAAGGGTATTTGTTGTATTAAATAAACATGAATAATTTGTATTCCAATTCAGATCCTGCTATACAGGCCCAGGTTTCCTGGGATTTGTTACAATACTCATTTTCTGACAGAGAACTCCACACTAATTCCGATCAGGAGATCAAGAAACCTAAAACACGGTGCATGAGGATTCATCTCCTTGTTAGACTGTGTTTTATGTACATAATACGAAAACTTTAAACCCATATTTTCTTTTTTGATACTTTAATTCTAGTATATACCGTATCTAGTATATACCGTATACCGTATATATAACAAAATCATACATATCCATACGAAGATATTTTACTTGCTGCAACATTCTATCCTGGTTCACATGCGAATATTTCTAATGCGATAAATGATAAAATATTGGTAAATCATGTGCATTTGACTCGACGAGAATACGAGAATCGAAGATCATAATCCTCAGTCAGGCACCAAATCACCATCAATAAGAGTGTTGTCCCAAAGCATCGAAAGTACTGTTAATGATTACTTTATAAAGGACACAGACTTGTAGCAGTATCTAGATCAGTTGACAGAATGGCTTGGTTTATGTAACAAATGTAGTTTGTGGTAGAGAGAAATTAATATTGCATGAGAACATCGCATGACACTTAATGATTCCAGGGAAATCAAGAGATGGTAAATGACTCTGGAAGAATGTGGAAAACTCTAGAAGACGGTGGAAGTCTCTGGAACACTCGGAAAGTCTCTGAAAGTCATTGGCAACTCTGAAAGCCTCTGGTAGGCTCTAAAAGACTCTGAAAGGTCCTGGAAGTGTCTTGAAGGCCATGGAAAACTGCCTACTTTTGGAAAAGACTTGTAATCCAGAAAGTTTTGTGTATATAATTATAGAGATCAGGTCACGTGACACCATCTTTGTGTGGCACATGAACCTAATGATAATATCACTGGAGAAATTACAATAATCAACGGCTACGGAGTTGACTTATACCGAATTTAGTGATTGACTGATTGTAGTTTTACGCCGTACTTAACTTTATTTCATTTATATGAGGACATGTCAGCCCACATTGCGAGAAAAAAACACTCTCTACGTCATGAGCAGCGATAAATTTATAATCTGTTTGTTATATATGTACGCAATTAAGTCCTTCTAGTTTGTTATATAATACAACGACAAACCAGTAGGCTAGAATGGATTAGCGTCTAGTGTTAGCTGTGCTAATTCAGACTCAGACCCCGGATGTGGAAGACACCGGAAGGCCTTGGAAGACCCCCGAAATACTCTGGGAGACTCTGAAAGGCTCTGTATTGCCATGGAAGCCTGGAAGTCTCTGAAAAGCTCTTGAAGACTCTGGGATGCTCTGGAAGTATCTGGAAGGCTCTGGAAGACTCTGGAAATCTCTAGAAGTCATAAGAAGGCTCCGGCAGACTCTTAAAGGCCTTGGAAGACACTGAAATGCCCTGGAAGTCTCTGGAAGGCTCTGGAAGTCCCTAGAAAACTCTAGAAGGCCCTGGAAGTCTATGGAACGCCCTGGACGACTCTGGGAGTCCCTACAAGGCTCTGGAAATCTGTAGAAGACTTTGCCCGCACAATTTGCGAAAGAAACCACTCTCGACGTCATGACCCGCGATAAATTTACAATATATTTGTTATATATGTAACTTAGGTAGAATGGTTTAGCGTCTATTATTCGCTATAGGCCTAGAATATGCTAATTCAGATTCGGCTGCATAAAGATATGTATAGCCACTGTATCACCTACATCTACACAAGTTGTGTGGTAATGTGTTGAAGTCTATCATCAGCCAATTAATGACAATTTCCTAGATCGTGAGAACACTTTACGATATTTGTTTTGCCAATGTGGTACTTTTAACGACTAGAGTAAGTGTTTACCTTACGCAATGGGACAAATTACTAACGCTGATTTTAGACTTCAAAGTCATAGATTTATGTCGCTATGGTCAGGCACCTCAGCCACAACAACATTGGGTACATATCTGCCGTATTTTCTCGGCTATGTTTATTCTCCAAAACGTATCAGATAAGAAAATTCATTGGCATTACCAAGTGTCTAATAAAAAAGCAACTGCTATCATGTTATTCCTTTGTTGGTGTATTTTAGGGGTTACTTTTCTGTTGTTTGTGGTTTTAGTTGTGAGGTTTTGTTTTGTTGTTGTTTTTGTGTGAGCTCTGAAAAATGTCTAAACTGCCGTCTTACTTAACAGCAATGGTAAATTAAGGGGGACGAATGTACATCAGGAACAGTTCTAATGAAGCTACCTGAAAATAATTAATATAGAAATAAGAAACGATACAACAGTTTTCAACTTTTCTATGCTTTGTTGTTCATGAAACGCAAACACAGGACACATAACATAGTTCAGCAAGACAAAGTGTGCAAATTTACAGTGCAACACACCACAAGTATTCTGCTTAGTGTCCCCTCTTCACTCAGACAGCTCCAAGGCGCATGGTGCTACAACCGACCACCCGTCGTAAATATAAACCAATGTAGCAGCTAATGCAAACCCGTATGAAATACCAACAGAGGGAATAAATGTGTCAAAATACGTCTTTACGAAATTGAATAAAATGACAATAAATAAGTTGTATTCTGATTAACGAATTTCTTTCCAGAAATAAAAAGTCATCATCATTTCAATTTGAACAGCACTTCTGTTTGCTTCTTTGTGACTTTAGTACCAATTGCCGCCATTGGTATCACGATGAAGCGTTTGATCTTTCAATGACTTATAATGGTTACCCAAATTGAGCAAAATGTAACTCGTCTACCTGGCTGGCCAGCTCGGTCACCAACAATCTACTTTAAGACTAATCTACTGTTTAACTTAATTAACGTATGGGTTATTTAGCCTGACAACGACGGCGAAAAATCTCTGGGAAAACTGTAATGCTAACAGAATGACAACGCCCAGTCCGCATCCGGCTTATATTTACTTCATTAAAAGAACTTTTGAACAACTCGAGAAAAATAAAAGTCGCCAATGAACAGCTGAAGTAAATAAGAAATAAAATCGAGTCAATCCTTGATATTTTCGAAGACATATTCTTAAAAACCCGATATCATTTTTATCTAAAAATAAATCATATAGTAGTGAAAAAAGTCGTGTTCAGGGATTTATTCTAAAACAATATAGAACAAGTAACCTTCTTATGTCCCAGATATCTTATGAGAGGATAAAATCACCAACGATTGCCATATCTGGTTATGGTAATGTGCCAGTATTGGAGTCGCCATATTTGGGGGTTAACGGCGACACCTTGAATCTGACCGGAGATTATCATCAGACAGATTCTAGTATGGAAATAGGTTCACTTTAATTACCGTAAACTCTCTTATTATTCGAACCTTTATTGAACTTAAATTGGAATTAGCTCATATTGCTGGATCTGTTACCAACTTTGAGACTAAGCACCAACATTATATACTTACTAAATATCACAAACC